>JASAOG010000383.1:0-125723 GCA_030265305.1 Biomphalaria pfeifferi
TTCTCCCCCCCCCTCTCTCTCTCTCTCTCTCTCTCTCCCTCTCTCTCTCCCTCTCTCTCTCCCCTCTCTCTCTCCCTCTCTCTCTCCCTCTCTCTCTCCCTCTCTCTCTCTATCACGTTCTCCCTCTCTCCCCTCTCTCTCTCCCTCTCTCTCTCCCTCTCTCTCCCTCTCTCTCCCTTCTCTCTCTCCCTCTCTCTCTCCCTCTCTCTCTCCCTCTCTCTCTCCCTCTCTCTCCATCTCTCTCTCCCTCTCTCTCCCTCTCTCTCCCTCTCTCTCTCCCTCTCTCTCCCTCTCTCTCCCTCTCTCTCCCTCTCTCTCCCTTTCTCTCTCCCTCTCTCTCTCCTCTCTCTCTCTCCTCTCTCTCCCTCTCTCTCCCTCTCTCTCCCTCTCTCTCCCTCTCTCCCCCTCTCTCTCCCTCTCTCTTTCTCTTGACACTTTTCTCCCTCTATCAAGTTCTTCCTCTCTCTCTCTCTCTTTGTCTCTCTCTTTCTCTTACTCCCTTTTCAGCAGTCATTAGCATCATTGATTCCATCTAGTCTTGATTCGTACAAATCACTCTCTTCCCCCCCCCCCCCTAACATTCTTTTATTTGGAACGATCTGTTGACAATTTTCTTTGCGGGCGACAAGATTGCGCGCATCATTACCGGTGGTCAGTCATGGACAGCTCGCTTCAACTTCTGGTCAATAACACCTTCTCCTGTGTCCGTACATACACCGCTACTCCAATTGACCCTGTCATTAGTTTGGGATGGTCCGGCAGGATGTAGTGACCACGAGATAACTGATACCACCCTGATAACAATCGACGAATGACTTGCTTCTTGTTTCACTTGAGGTGTCTGGTCACTTCAGTGATCTCTGGCTTTCCTTACCATGTTTCCTTACAATGTTACCGTAGTTCCCCATTGTCTTAAAACTCAAAACGTATTTTTTATATTTGAGTTTTATTCTTGGTAATAGAAGTTTGAACACACTAACTGACACGTAATGTATGCGTCAAGGTCATATATTTAAAAATAAAAAACTTGCTTGGTTTGTCACTAGTGTATTTTGAGAACATAAAGGAACTGCGCAGCAAGAAGTATTTACACCAGTTAGTTTAAACTAAGACGAGATTAGAATTTTCCAGTGCTAAAAATAGCTTTGATGGTTCCGAGAATAGGAAAAGATGTAGACTGTAGAGGACTATACAAGGAGATGTATTAACTGTTTCGGGGCCCTCAGTGACCGTTGTAAATGAAACTCGTTTAAATCGTATTGTTTATTTATAAAGCGTGTTTATCATTATAGTGATTTTAAGGTCTAGAATAGATGTTTTGTATTTATTTTAAAAGTATTTATGTTTGACTTTATACTTTATATCTCCTGCATTACAACGGTGTTTGAGTGATAATATCAATAATGGAGGGTCATGCTAATACAGATTTATTTTCAATACTGTCTTGATCACCTAATCCCATCATTACACTAACAAACATTATGCTCATGTCAATGTTACTACCAACTTTATTCTTCTATGTATACTTAATATTGACCTACCCATATTTTGTATATCCCCCCTCCTCCTTTTGTCATGTAACCTTTGCACCCTTCATTATCTCATTTATACCCCGTGATAACAACATAGATAACTGGGGTGGGGGGGGGGGGGGTATCATTACAAAACGTGACAAGTACAGTTATTTACTGTCGCTGTTTGCAAACATTACTTTTGTTTGTTTAAATTATTATTGAACAAAATAGCGTGGCCGCGGTGGCTGAGTGGCTACGCGTTTGGCTTACGAATGTTCTCGAGTTAAAATCAAATGGGATGTTTCGGTATTTTTTTTTTTAGCCCACCCAGCTCTATTGGTACCTGACATTAGTCGGGGAAAAGTAAAGACTGTTGGTCATTGTGCTGGACACATGACACACTCGTTTACCGTGGGCCACTTAAACAGATGACCTTGACATTACCTTCCATATAGATCGCAAGCACTGAAAGGGGAACTTTACTCCACTTGTTTTTAGTACAATAGCACCAAACCCTTTTTCGGCTAGGGGGGGGGGGCGAGGTGAAGGAGGCAGTTAAAAGTCAAACATTGGAACCGAACCTCTTTGGCTTGGTTATGCACCAAGAGCACAAGCTTCGTGGGGGACGCTTAGCGCTGCGTCGTATTTTTTTTTGTATTTTTTTTGTTGTTGACATCTTTGAGTTAAAACTAAAAAAAAACTTATACTAGGATAAAACTAGGATATACTAGGATACCTCTATAACGGTCCACTGCAATAAAGATTGAACAACTTCCCATTGGCATGAGAGTAGGGCCTAGTATCCTCTTGCTCCTGAGCAGATTACTTGAGGGGGGAAAGGGGGGAGAAAGAAGGATATGGCCAGGGCCGGCATTAGTCCACTGCAAACTATGCGGCCGCGGTGGTCCCCGCAGTTTCATCGGCCCCGCGCTAATTCTAGGTGTAAATAATTAATTAAAAACCATTTCAACTTATAACAGGGTTTCGCCGGCCTCCTGATTTTCCAGGAGCTTTTGGAAATGTTTTGAAATTACAAAATCAAAAAGTCCTGGAAATCTCCTGAAATTATTCAAAATCTCCTGAAACTCATAAAAATCTTTAAAAAAATTGACGAAGTTGTTATTTTATCGTCAACACCAATCTTACACGTGATAAAAAGGGCATTGCCAGCTTTCATTTAATAAAAAATGTAATGCAAGGACAAATTTATTTTCTAATACAAAATCTTATTTCTCACTTTTTATCCTTATCCCCTACCCAGACTTGGGCCCGGGCAATCCGGTTCGCATAGGGCTCGCAATAGTTAGGACCGCCCTGGTTGTGGCGTTATGCCAGGGACGAGTTCGAGTCCCAGCCCTCTCCTATCTCTACTAACCTCGCTGCCACCCAAACATCTTCAGGACGAAGCTTCCATTTTGGCCAGCTCCACCTCTGACAACATCCTCCTAAATCATATGCCGGGAGGCTACTTTATCCAATGCCCCATCCTCTGGTCATTAAAACAGAATCCGGTCTTAGCACTTGACTCAGAGGCTACATTCTAAACTGTCAATTAGCGTAACTAGGCGTGTTTACACTCACACGCGCGCGCGCGCACAAATGCAGACGATTATGAGCAGGCCTACATGTGTAGACGTGGAAAGTAAAGGGGAAAAAAATGTAAACAATGCATTCTGGGAAACGCTGTCGACCCCCGCGGAAAGGAGGCGTAGATCTAGTACAGAGAAGTATTGACATGAGATGACTGGGAGAGGGGGGGGGGGGCAGGTTAGAAGCGATTTGTCAGGTTTAGCGGTAAGAGTTTACCTTAATGCGAAAGAAGTCTGCTTGATTGACGCGTGGGTTCCCCCCTCCTGTGGACCAATCACTAACAAGCTTTGAGCAAGCTTTTCAGCCAGGGGGATATTCGTAAAGGTAAGGTGAATCTATTAAACGGGTTATGTCCCTTGGTCTAGGTTTTTTTGTTTGCAAACTGTTCATTCTGTGTTGGTTTGATATATATATATTTTGTGTGTGTGTTATACATATAAGTAATATATATATATATATTGATAGAGAGACAGAGACATGCGGGGGACGGACAGATAGGTCGATCACAAAATACTACTATTTAAGATATCTTTTAAAAAATATATCATGAACACTACGCAGTACAGTACAGTACAAGTTGTACATAGTGTTGTCTCTCTCAGAATAGTTCAATAATGTCTGCTATCTCTACTAAGTGATTTATGACGTTCTACGCCTTGTTTTAACAAATTGGATCTTCTATCAAGAGTTTAAACATTCCTCCCACTTCCTAACCCCCCCTCCCCCCCAAAAAAAAACAAAAAAAAACAAGATTTATGAGACAATTAAGTTATTTATAAAAGCCGCGTGACATAAATTCGAATATAATAAACCAGAATTGCCTGTCACAACTAGAAAACTATGATCTATGACTAGATGAATGTAATATAAATTTTGCAATAGATTCACGCCGATGAAATATTAGCCCCCAGCAGGCCATCAGACAAAAATAAAGTCAACGTCTCGTCGTCGTCGTCGTCGTCGTCGTCGTCGTCGTCGTCGTCTTCTTTTATTTTATTTGAGATGATTATTTGCACGCTATATCGTTACATTATCTTGTTTGATTACTTTGTTATAGGATATTGCTACATTCAAATGTTTTTTACTACATAATATGTAACTATCACTACATTCTAAAGTATAAGAAATAGTATTACTTATACTATAGTTTTAGGTCTAGCACTTAGAATTGCTTTTGTGACTCTCTATCGCTACACGATCAAAGGACATAATCTTCTTCTTCGTTCTCATTGCTATGTTGGAGTGTTCAGATGACTAGACCAAGACATGAGATGAACTGCGCAGTGGTTTCCAAATCAGGGAGCTCTTCATAGAGTTTTCTTTCTATTGGGGTGTTTTGGGGCCAGTGTCTAATACGGGCCTCTTGGTAAAGAGAGCAGTTTTGGAGGACGTGGTCGGCATTCTCTGGTGATACTCCACATGGGCAGATTTCACTGGTTCCAATTGTGTGCTTCCGGTACATGTGTTAAAGGACCTATTGATCTTGATTTAAAGTTAGATGGACCTTTTGGTGCTGCCGCAAGGTCTCTGTTCATACCAAGACATTCCTACAGGGAACAGCATCAGGCTCATTGTGACAGGCTAGAGGAGAAAAGTAAATAACTGGCTGTACATGTTAGACCCTGAGCGAGTGGCGGGCATATAAGTTATACTTATAAATATCAAGTTATGTGGGCATATAAGTTATACTTATAACTATCAAGTTATGTGGTATGATTAATGAGCTAATAAACATATTTAATTTCTTGATGTGTCAAAAAGAAAGCGCTGGGAATGCAACGCAAAAGAATGAACAGGCCTGTCATTGAAAAATAAATTTTGTCGCAAAAGACGGGTTATTAGAGAAAGACAGTAAACTGATCTTGTGTGGTGCCCCAACGATTCATCAGACTAAAGGATAGGTAAAGGGGAAGGAAGATGTGCCAAATGCATTAAAGGAGACAAGGTCCAGTAGAAATATTGACATAACAATGTGTTTCTTATTGTGAAAAAAAAAAAAATTATTTTCATTTGACCGATGATCGAACGTAAATATATAATAATTTCTTTAATTTGAGAAATAATCTCGAAACTAAGGGATACCATGCATATTATATATACAAAATTTTAGTAGTACTGGCTGCCTGGTTCTGTAGTATGCGCTTCCGCTTAGCAGCACAATGATTCCGAGTTCCAACCTTGTCAGCCTCCATCCCCTGCCGTCTGTCTCAATGGTCCTGGGTTTCGACCCCGACCGCTGCCCTCCCACCGGATCTAAATAACCTCATTTCAGAAGACACATCAAAAACGTATCAGGCTATTTTTTTTCCCTGGTGTGTATATCTGTGTAGGAGGAGGAGGGAGGTAGTTCTAAAACATGGGCTACATAAACACATACACACTTGTATTTGTTTTGTTCTCCAATCAGATAGCTCCTACATGGGAGGTAGCACTATTTTTTTCCCAGCATTTTATAAACACCACTTCTACTGTTTATATAGAACCATATTAAATGCCTGTTTCTAATCTATTACATTTTGAAACGTTGCTGCTTAGGCTACACCCTCTTACTTGTAACTTATTGACCACAATACGGACATGGTTCTTCCCCTTCACATATCTCTTACCCCGGTGGGACGCTGGGACACCACAGACGATCTGTTGACCCGTCTTTCTCCATTCCTCGCTGTCTTTTGCTTGAATAGAGTTTCTTTCAATGACAGGCCCGTCCTTTCTTTGATGTTATGTTCTCATCGCTGTCTCTTTCTACGTCTTCTTATTTTGCCTGGTACTGTTCCCTGAAGGAAGACCTCTGTGGGCCCTGATGGTAAATGGTGAAATCAAACAACGGACCAAAACCACTGCCTGCTCGTTGATCGAAATTAAGTACCTTTTGTAGCGGGGGGGGGGGGCGGTGTCTGAGTGGCTACTTGGCTTCTGACCTGGGGTCCTGGGTTCAAATCTCGATGAAGACAGGGATTTTGAAAATCAGGATTTTTAGGGCGCCCCTGAGTCCACCCAACTCTAATGGGTGCCTGACTTTAATTGGGGAAAGTAAAGGCGGTTGGTCGTAGTGCGGGCCACATGACACCCTCGTTAACAGTTGGTCAAAAAAAAAACACAACAAAATGACCTTATCATCTGCTCTAAACATCGCAAGGTCTAGAGGGGAACTTTTTTACTAGTACAGTGGGCGTAGTGTGTCGGGCCTGCATCCATAGTGTTATGACATGAGTAGGAGTTTGGCGCGGACAATTATTAGTTTCATAAAACGGGAAAGTTTTACAGACAGTGAGTTGATTATTAAAAAACAAGACCAGGTTTTGAAGTGGAACGAAATTAAACACGGAAGACTTTGACCAGCTTTAGAGCGAGGTCGGCTTTGGTTTCTGAAGTAGATATTTTACTTAGCTATATTTGACGGTGCTATGGAGTGTGTGTGTGTTTGTGTGTTTCCATGGTGACGGTGGGAAGAGGTTAGCGATTAGTTCTGAATGATGCAAGATAAGTGGCATTGTCGTCATTTAGTCTTTGTTAGGACAGACGACTCCAGAACGTGAAACTGAAAGGCTGTGTTATTGTAGTGAGTTATATTTTGTAAAAAAATATTATCACTTTAAGTCTAGTACATTTATATATATTATCTCATATCAACTTGATTTTTTTTCTAATTATACTAAAAGTCATATTTAGTCTTGTTCTCAAAGAAGTGATTCAAATTATTTTAAGTTCCAAAACTTAAAATATAATACGCCTACAGAGGTTGAGTTGTCTACGAGCAGTTTGGTGCTACAAGTCAACGACTGTCAACAATAGACGGTTCCGTTCATTACGCATTAACTCTTTCTCTTCGTGATTATTTACCACATTCTGGTGGAATCAACGCTGGTATCGTCAGTTAGGAGAGATAGAGTTAATCTACTTGTTCGACTTCATTTATCAGCGTTGAGTACGTATATAGTGTTGGACTCTCGCCTGGGTTAATGGTTTGCGTATTTGAGTGTTACCTCCGGTTAGACGTATCGACAAAAGACACAGCGCGGAGGCGCCTAACAATAGACACCGAAACTACTTTCCTATAAGTCTTCCATGCCTTATTTTAGCACCGGCACTGTATGGACCCTTTAGTCTGAATTGGTAATTTAGTTTTGTATTGTATTTTAATATAAGGATTATTTTTGTAGATTTGTGATAATTTCTAATTAAAACTGTTTTGATGACTTCAGATTTTTAAAATATTTTTTTAAAGGAATTATTGAAATGACGAAACCTGACCAAAAAAAAAGTGTGTGAAGGGTTTTGAGAGCGGCTGAGGTGAAATAGTTCCCTATATCACGCGCCCTGGGGCGCCGGATTATGTAATAATAGCACTAGGGTGTTGAGCGTGAAAGGATGACCCCTGGTGTCGAGACTTGTTCATACTGAGGGGGGGTGGTGGTGGAGGGTAACCTCCTCCCGTCTATCTGGCTTACTTCCTCACCCTTGGTATAACAAAAAAAATGTTCGATGCTGTTTGTGAGTAGAGAGAGGAATGGGGGCTTATATGAGGGAGGTAGTGGGGGAGCTGCAAGGTGTGAGCTTGTCAGAGGATGAAACAAAGTCGTTCTGGATTTTTTTTTTAGTAAGAAGGAAGGAGAGAGAGAGGGGGGGGGGGGAGAGATACAAGGAGAGAAAAAAAACCCTCTCATAGATGCTAACGGGCAGACGTATGACAATTTGAAGCTTCGCCCCCTTTTTAGCTGACGGCTAATGACTCGCGGGGATAAAATTAGGCCACGCCCATTTTTGGCCACGCCTTTTCGCGCCGCATAGACGCGATGAAAGGAGGGGGGGGGGAAAGGCAAAGGGGGAGAGAAAAACTCCAGCGTGAGATCCCGCCCACTTTCAGATTCGGAGAACACAGCGGTAGTCGGCCCGTGTACCAGATCCGTCTAGTCTCTGCTTTAGCGTGTCTCTCGCTCTCCGCTCGTCCGGCGTTCTCTCTCTCTCTCTCTTTTTTTTTCTCCTTCTCCCCCTCCGAGGCCGTACCACAGTGGTAAACATTTGAAAAAGAGTTATTCCCCCTACCGTTGCAAAGACGGAGCCTCGACTTGAAAGCCAGAGCTGAGCCCCAAAAACCTCGAGTCCTGGGCTTTGAACTGCTTACCGCATCAACTTCTGATTGTGTGTGCATGTCCTTAGTAGCCACTGGCTAGCTAAGCTTTTTGAGTCACGCCATTAAGACCATTCGGACTACATTCGCTTATTCGTCAGTGATTTTTTAGACCAAACAACTTTTTTTTTTATTTTCGTATCTGGTGTGTGTTCACTGCGGAGTCGTGTTTTTTTTCTCTTGAACGGTTTATCTTTCAGTCACACGGTAAATAGATCATCTAACTAAATCTAGATAGTCTTAGTAATAAATGTTTCTATATAGTTCTGTTTAATATTGCTTATAAAATATATACTAACTTTAGAAACTCTGGGCCAGAGAGTGAAAATTATATCAAATGGTCTAGGCCTAGAAGACTTTCAAATTCAAACTGATTATATCTAGATATTTATTTAAAAAAATCATTGCGTATTTAGTTGACATCTAGAGTTTTTAAGACTGTTAATTAACTATGTTTATAAGTGGACCTGGGTGCCAATATATGAGTAGTACTTTCACATTATATATTGATATATATCTATATAGATCTAGTAGGACTAACATTCTTGGATTTGGGACATTTAGTCTAGATAAATAATTAAGTTCGCATAATTAAAGCATTCATGTCGATAAATGAATCGCATGCCACTGATTTCATATCGTGAAGCCAACTATTTCGTACGCATGTTGAAAAGATTTAAACCAATAGTTGCTTTGGGTTAGGGTTAGGGTGAGTAGTTGCTTTGGGTTAGGGTTAGGGTCAATAGTTGCTTTGCAAACAGGATTGGATTTACGACAGTTCAACACTGTGAGGACGGCACAGGGACTCACCCTTACAGGGAGCATTTATACTGGACAAAATGTACATGTTTTTACAAAACATGCAACTTAAAGATAAGAAAATATGCGAATAGTACAAGTACTCTATTTGTTTGTTCTCTAATATAACAAGACTTTCTAAATGTTTTAGTTTTTTTAATGTGATTATATTTAAGATTGCACAGGAAAAAGTCCTTTAGAAAAATTCTGCACAGGGCCTCAACTTAGTAATATCTGGCAGTTTGTAGTGTTACATTTATACACTGTATTGTACAATTCAGCGTTTTTCTTATCTGCACATTCGGACTCTACATGAGGAGTAATGGTCTAGTTCTAGCGTTATGGTCTAGTTCTAGAGTAATGGTATAGTTCTAGAATAAGGGTCTAGTTCTAGAGTAAAGGTCTATTTCTAGAAGACACCATATTTTCTACCACTTTCTGCTGCACTAGACAATAGAGTGACCAAACGTCTTATTATAAACGTCTTTTAATTATTCATTAATTGTAACTCTTATCTTATCTTATAAAACACGGACATTGTTAAAAAAAGAAAGAATCTTACGTCATTTGCGTGTCCCTAGGCCAATCTAGTCATGCTAGTTAATCAATGACTTCAACTCTGCAAGCCGTTGGTTTTCCTGGCTGATTCAGGCAGTCCATTCCATGTTCTGATATCACTAGGAAAGGAGTACTTGTACACATTTGTCCTAGTGTACACAACAAGAAATGCGCCTTTATCTTTGTGTCTTTTAGAGTATTTTAATGGATAATATAGCTCGATCAGTGTTGAATTATAACAAAATTCCTTCCAATTCTAAACAGATCAGTCGAGAAAAAGATAGTAGATTAGGAAGTTTTGAACTAGACCTACTAAATTTATATCTTAACTTCTTAACTAGAAAATGTTTCAATATTACTTTTAATAAACCATCTCATTCTTAAGAGGCGTAGTGCAGGGGGGGGCACGATGCCACGGGCGCCACCCTTAGGGGGGCGCCACACGCAGCTTTTATATCTATGTGATGTTTATGGAAAATAATGTACCTTGTCCCGGGCGCACATTTTCGCTCACTACGCCTCTGTTATTCTAAATAGTTTTGACCAAAATAATTTCAAATATTTGTGTAAAATAAAGAGATTTAATTTAAATTGTAAAGTATTTCAATGTACATACAATTTTCAGCATTATGACATAAAAATGGTTAAATTACTAGAAGAAGAAAAACAAGTTACCTATGAACAGTCTCAGATGTATGTATGTTCAGAAATCTAGGATGTTGGTACTCCGTAATAAACATTAAATGCTGATTTTAAAAAAATGTCAAGATTTTGTTTGCAACTTTAAACGCAGCGTCTGATTAACCAAACATCCAAGTAATTAGTGTCAATGTATAGAGTGACTAAAGTGGACGAAGAAACACAATTCATAAATTAAATAAAATATATAGACTACAAAAAAAAAAAAAAATATGAATAACAGACTAGAAAACAAATAAAACAAACCATTAAAATAGACTACAGAAAAATAATACTATTATTAAAGCAGACGTATGTAATTAATAAGCGAAATCTTTACTATTTGACTATTTCCAATGGATTCACCAAAGCGCCTAGATCTAGACCCAAATTAGGAGCTTATTTTGTCTTGTGTAACGTGATTTAATATTGGCCAGTTTGTATTCATGATTACAGACGTTTATTATTGTATTTAGCTAAGAGGATGCTACACCGTAACGGTGGAAATTATGGGATCCTAACATTCTTACAAGATGAACATTTTATTCAGAGGCTAGAATAAGTGTCGAAAACGTCTTCGACAACTAGCGGATCGACATTGTTTTTTACTGGTTGACACACCGCTGAAAAATTGAAAAGTATTTTGGAGGGAACTGGTTTGGCAAGTTAATTCTCGGGAACTGCCAGGAACAGTGCCAGGGAACATTCCTGAGAGGCAGGGGTCATCTACGTTTTTTTTTTGGGCATACACCCGGACGAGAAAATATCATCCCGGACAGTCCGTATAGATGAACTCGGCATTGAATGCGTCTCTGTGCCTAGACGAGCTCGTAGTTGGCGGACACCACATCGGAGGCGGACACCACATCGGGGGCGGACACCACCTTCATCACCACCACGGAGGCATGACCATGCACCATCACCACCTGCACCATCATCTTAGTGATTCCAATCCTTTGCCGTCCGGTTCGGAGTCGGCGCTCTCGTCGCCTCCCCACGGCGGGTCCGGACATCACACCACAACAGTACACCGGACTCTCACGCCCAGTGACGCCGCCTCGGACAGGTCCGGTAGGTCGATTACTATTTTCTTCTTTATTAGTTTTAAATTTTACTAACTTGCCGCGCAGTAGATTTAGCAAAAGGGATTTCTTATAGATTAAATATTTAACAATTACACAGTACAGTATTATACTGACTTCCCCAAGCCCTCGGGTAGGCCGCCACCACAAACGTTTAGGCCCTAGACAACTGGGTACATGTGGGCCCAAATGCCCCTACTCCCCTCCCGATGCCAAATCCTTCAAATGGAAGTACCAGACAAGAGTCTTGCCCCCCTTCCTGGCTGCGTTCTGCTTCAGACGTGAAGCCCATCTATACTAGCATTAGGCGTGGGACATAGGGCGCCCATCTCCAACTGATCACCCTATACAGCCCATTCTTAATTTATCTATCCTATAATTTTCTTTACAACCCCCTTTTGAATAATATTTATTAAATGTAACACTATATACTTGTATATCACACACAAAGATGTTCAAATGGACACGACGGTCAGAAGGTCAAAGCAAGATGGCATGCTTAATGTCATTTAAACTGACCTTTTTCTTTGTTCCAGTACTATGTCAAATGTTCTGGGTGTAGTTCCCTGCTATATCTGAATGTTCCTTATATTAGATCTGTACAATAACCTCTCGGATATTAAAATGCAGATAACTTAGTGGACACGCCTAACCTTCATTCAACTTGCTTTGATCATTTCAAGATAAAAAAAAAATTCTCTAATGATAATAAAAATGTATTAAAGGATTATATTTATAGTATAATTTAGTTTCATACTACGAAATGTTTATACACATTTGTATTGGAGAGTATACGTACAAGGATGGCTGCCTGGTCGTGCGGTCTGCGCGCTGGACTGTCGTTCAGGATTGTCGTTCAGATTTATCGATGGTCCAGGGTTCAAATCCTGCCTGCTCCCATCCCCCATCGTCCTGCGGGAGGTTTGGACTAGGAAGTAAATTATCTTCAACTCTGAAGGAACATCCGAAACATGTAAAACATTTTACAAACATACATTATACGTTGCTTACATGTAGACATAATGTAATAACTAGCACCAACCATTTCATCAGACACTATATCCCTACGCTATACAACAGTCGGTATTATTGGACACATTAACGGTTAGTTATATATCTTAATAATATTAGTTTAATAGTTAAATGTAGACACCAAATTAACATACAGACAATGTGACATACATAAAGTATAGAGTAAGCCGAGTTTAGCCGAGTATTCTTGGTTAATTAGAAATGAAGTTTAATTAATTATGTAATGTTTGAAGACCATAAATATGAATATGTATATATATGAGGTCACGTTCAGTTCAATGTATCGGATATTTTGCAATACAGGATATAGTAGCTTTATTTTATTTTGTTTAAACAAGTAGTTTCTTAGATGGCCCACTATCTCGCTACTCTCTCTCACCACATTCCTTTTAATATGCTTCTCTCTTACCACATATATCACATACATTGCTGACATAAATACCTCGTATTAGAACAAATATGTTTATTAAGCTAGTCTGGTCTCTGCGATTAAATTTTATCTTAGCTATTCAAATTCAATGACGAACAGAACTATAAAGTTAAATCCATTCATTACATACTATAACAATAACAAAAATAAATATAGCATTAATAATTAATTGTGCATTACACATAACAAACATAACATTGGTAACATACAAAACTATACAATCATACCCGAGTTTCACTTCTAGCTACACGTGACGTTTACATCAGAAAGTTGGATTGGATTCAATGATTTGATTGTCTGATTTTCGTGATACATGTTTTTAATCTTTTCTTTGATGGCAGTATGTTACAGTCATCACCCCATGGGGTGTATTAGATGTTGAAAATCTTTTAAAGTCTTGTTTTAGTTTTCTTAAAGATTTTAAACTTAAAATACTCAAATACAGACATTTAAAATAAGACTAAGCAAACAAACAGACAATGCAAAAAAAAAGTTGTTATCAAACTTTTAAAAAATTGATTTTGTGTGCGCGCGCGCGTGGATAATTTTGTCATCTGAAAAATATCAATACCGACGAATTAAAGTTATTAAATGTATATAATATAGTCGAAGAAATAGTGTTTAAAAAAACAATACAAGTAACCCTAAATATTATAAATTACGATTATATATATATATATAATGGGAAACAAACAATTTTTTAAATTACATATATCATTTGACTGTAAAACTACTAGATCTATGATTGTTTAAACAATGTTTTCCAATGCGCTAAACTCGTGGAAAGTCTTATACCCAAGACAAGGGAATGTATATGCACGTTATTGAGAAGTACACATGGCGTTTAAAATATTCATATTCATATTCATCGTAACTTATTACATGTAAATTGGTTACAAGAAGCTTCACTTAACTAGAACGTAGCGATGCAGGCGCGGAAGCTCTAGATAGCAGTAAGTAGTCAGGTAGATAAAGTGTTTCGACAATCTATCCCACCACTTTACTTTTTAAATCTTGTAAGCCAACTCTTGTTTATCCTTATTCATGTTAAGGGAGGATATACCTTTGTAAATTATTAAATTTTTACTAACTTTACTATTTCAACTGTGAATAGACCTTGCATTTAATGACTTAACTGCATGGAATTTATCTCTGGTGATACGAAGAAAGAGTAATCCTTGAAGGATTACGAGCACGGCATGGCCTAAATTGTGCCGATGTGCCAAAAACTCAAAATTCAAAACTCTCTCTTTGTATAGTACACAGACGGAGTTAGGAGAAACAGGAAAAGTACTAGAGTTCAAACAAGGGAGATCACTTTGTCTGTTTATTTAGACCGTTCTATTACACTAGGCGAAAAATAAATTCGTCTATTCATACATTTAACCACCACTTTTTATCTGTAAAGTTTTGCCTTTTTACAGTCACAAAATCTTGTGCTGTTTAGCAGTAAAATAGTAGAATAGCAAACACATTGTATTATATATCATATATTAAGAACAATCCTCATTTCGAGAACGAGGTTGAAAGTTTAATTGCAAATTATTAAACAGTGTAAGATTATGAATGTAATGAAAACCATGAGTCGATTGGATTATCAGTTAGCAGGGTGAACCCGTTTTATCCGTTAATATTTACAACCAAAGTACATGAAATCTGTTAATATGCAATACTACACTGGCGAATTCTACATTTTGTTAGTGAAATAAATTAAATGAAATAAATGTTGGCAGGAATAATCATTTAGAAAGTGACGATTTGCGAGAAAATAATACAACGTCTCTGTTGCGGAATGATTAGCGTAAACAATGTTATAGCCGAAAATATGAAATATTAGTTACAAAAACTTCTGCAATAAACTGAGATATCAATGCGCGTATCGCGTAAATTGTTAGCCTAATTACACAATAAAATATATATCTTTGACAGTTTCATCACGCTTTCTCTATGTAAAAAAAAAAAAGAAAAAAAAAGGCAGCTAACTCAGATATATTGCAGAAATAACAAAAAATAAGTTTACTATGTAAGCGCTAAGTTTTGTTTTCGCTATCATTAGAGATGGGACTAATTTGTTAAGTCGTCTGCTGAGAAATGTTTTGTACTTTGTCTTCATAAGCGACTGCCTCGTTCTGAATATGATGAATAGTTGAACCTATTTTTTTTTTTGTTAAGACGAAATTTTACACTCATTAATTATAATAACATACTACTATGTCGGACAGCAAGGGATTGTGGTATTTAAATAAATATTTCATTTAAAAGATGTACTGTATAAAGACTATGCTGTATGGCTTTGTTTCTCAAGTATCGGAATGAAAGCTCAATATGAGTATTTTGTAACTATCATTAGGTCAGATGAATAGCGAAAGTACGAATTGGGCTTAAATACTTGACATAAGGACTTGAATTTTAATCTTAGTGAAAAGTGAGAATTAGGGCTGTTAAAAAAAAAAACAACTTTAAAAAAGAACAATACCTCCTTTTTGCAAATTATTGAGCGATTGTGTCTCTCTTAATCACTATCGAATGTTAGATTTAAAAACATTTTTTTCAAAACCGATGCAGGATCTAGACCTGGGTTTAGTCTCTAACCAAATGTACATTTATTTATGTTTTTCTTTGAAAAGTTATGTCAAATTAGAGTTTTCCTTATGAGGCCAGCGAATAAGTAATTCTTTTCTAAGCGATTCAACTGTTAAATTTCTTGGAAAATCGTAAGACCCATTTTTTATATCAGCTTCCGCCCACCCTCCATGAAGGAGTGACTTGAAAAGAGGTATTGTTAAAATAAAAATGAAGTAAAATGGATTGTGAAAGTGCATGTGCTCTTTTTCATGACTCTCCGTCTGCTGATCAAATCAACACTCCTGGATTTAAACTAGTTACCTACAGACATTTACCAGTATCACTAACAACATAGCTATAAAAAGGCTGGTACACTACGAGAAAGGGAGATACTGTTCTCATACTTGCAATTTCTCGCTTGCAACGTAAACCGTAGTCCTACAAAACATCATAAAGCACTATCATGCGACCTGATCGCTGGGCCGATTTTTTTTGTTTTTTTGTTTTTTGCAGCAAGCCGAGATCAATAATTCTGTAATTACCTTTTTTAACTTCGTCCCACTCCCCATATCTCCCCCCTACCCCCCCCCCCCCCCAACCCCCCAGGCCATTGGCGATGGTCATATAGGTTGACCTATGTCACCAACAAACAAAGACGCTGATTTGAAACAAAAAGGCAATACTGATTATTACCATAGATACGTTGTTTTGTTTTTCAATGGGTCACATTCCAATAGTGAATGATGGTTTAGCGCATGGGGAGGGGGTGAGTGCAACATTTTCGACCCTGAGGGTCATATAGTTGTCCAACTCGCATGTCACTGGCCGCACGATTGCATGTCCGGCTTCTTTATGCAGTTTGGGCAGAAGTTAAGAGGGGCGGTATTGCACACGTACCTCAGACAGGAAATGAACTCTGGCCTAAGGTTGATCATCCTTGGTTTAGCGTGTTTTTTCTGTGTTACCTGGACATTTGTTACAAGATCCAGCAAAAGATCAATTTAACTTTCAAACAGTCCGATACTTAATTGTTGTTAGTAAATAGTACATAGCCACATTTGGTGAAGAAAATCATCGATGGCTGCCTTGTCGTGTGATAAACGTTCCGGGCGTGGACCTGATGGTCCCGCTTTCCAAACTTGTCCAGAATACTCATCTATTCTGATCCTAAGTCGGAAATTTAAAAAAAAAAGACAACAATAAAGTTATGCTGCAATACGGTTTATTAACAAAAAAACAAAACAAAACGGAGTGGTCAAGTAGTTAGTTTATCGGCTGCCATACAGTACGTCTCAGGTTAGAGTCCAAATGGAAGCACCTGAATGTTTTGCATGCGCGTATAGGATTGTACTGAATTTAAAATGTCCATACAGTTGGGCCACACAAAAAACCGCCGTTAACCGTTGGGTACTTGAACGGGGGATCATAACCTCCTCTGTTTCGTAATCCCTCCAGTCATATGTTGCTGTTTACTCAGGACTAACAACTGACCGTGTCATCAAGATACAGCCTAATAGTGTTATCAACACATTCGTGACCCATTTATCTGTACGCTGTTACCTACCTTTGCATCATTAATGACAGTAATGTACGATATTTTGAAGTACCGTGAAGAAGAGTGGAGTACTGTTGGGTGCTGTGAAAGTTCTGTGCAATACCGTCGGCTACTGTGGAATACTTTGGGACACTGAAGGGTGCAGTACTTTCTGATTCTGTTATGAATATCAATTTGGACTTACAATTATATAGCTAAACAAGCGGTTTGTCTGATGTTTAAGTTCCAAATAACAACAACCCTGACAGACCCACATCATATTCAGTTTATTAAGAGTCCCAAAATTACTTAGTGTAAGGTGTCGCGGACAGATGTAGCAGACGGTCAGGTGCAAGGTGTGAGGCCCTATGACACGTAAGGCTTTCTTTAAGTCATCGATCCATCCATTTCTTGGTCGTCTCCAGAATAGCTCTACGTGTTACTGTTACACATTGTTACACGTAGCCTAACATTATATTAACAAACAGAGATGTAAAAATTTTTTTTTTTGTGAAGAATTATTAAGGCCTACATTTCACCACTTTACTGTATAGACGCTGCGAACTCTGTAAGAATGTCTTTACATTTAATATCTGTTTTTTTTTTGTTTTTTTTTTTTAAAAGGACGTCCATGTTGGCTCTCCTAGGTCTATTTCGAAATCTAACGAATATTACGTTTCAACTTCAAATGTACACGCACACACACACATACATTACTTGTAGTAATTGGTTTAGTGTCATTTATTGCCGTTTTTTGGAGGTGCGGTGACTGAATTTTGAAGCGCCAGCTTCCGTACCGAAGGTCCTCGGTGAAGACTGAGATTTTGAATTTCGGGATGTTTAGGGCGTCTTGGAGTCCACCCAGCTACCTGACATTAGTAGGGGAAAAGTAAAGGCGGTTGGTCATTGTGCTGGGCACATGACACCCTCGTTAACCGTGGGCCACAGAAACAGATGACCTTTAAAACATCTCACCCATAGATCTCAACGTCTGACAAGGGAAACTTTACTTAAAGTTATGTAATGCAAAATTAGTCGACTGTGCTGCGGGGTGTTACTGCAGTAATGGACTCAATTTGACTAACTAGATTTTTGAAAAAAAAAAAAAAAATTACACCACGCGTTGTATTTTTGGATTCATTCATTTGTTGCATACCGCTCTACTCCACTGCAACTGATCTGGGATCTGTGACATTGTTTGATACTGGCTCCCACGACGCCATATTTAATTTGTTTTGTTCTAGTCTGACACGCTCCCTTGTGTTCTATCCAGTGTGCTAAGTTCTCAGGCCAAATGTGTAGACTTTTATGTCAAGGGAGTGTGTGTGTGTCTGTGTTTTTTGCGCCCAATTCTACCTCTATCCGGGTGATTGAATGCGCCATGCTGAAAACTAGTATTTAAAAGGCTACTCTATAATGCAAACTCGGCCATTGTTTCGTTTATTTTCTATTCTTGTATTTTTAAATCATAAGCAAGGCGTAAACATTCAAATTACACAACAAATTAAACGCCTTCAATTGAACTGATCTATTAAACATATTAAATGAAGAAAGTTAACCAATTTCAGCAATAATTTACATAATGTTGAGTTGGAGACAAAGACATAGGTTTGATTGGTTTACATTTCATAAGATTACATTGATTGAGAGTAAACTACATGTCTAGTTGGGTACCAGGAAAAGAAGCATGATACATTTGTCCTATAATTCTTCATTAAAACTTTTCCAACACTCTATTCACTATATAGCACATGCGTTGTTAGCAGTACACAATAATAGTACAATATAATGTTGCACTATCATATTGCGCTGTTATTTATTCAATAACAGCACTATAAAATATAATAAATACAGAGATTAAACAAATATGGATCTTACTGTGGACATTGAATGGCCTTAAAAATGTAGAAGAATATAGAGGAAAATATATATTAAAAAATATAAATCTAAGACTATTCCAAGACCTGCCTGGTATCGTGGTATACGCCCTTAAATGTACATTTGTTTTATGTCCCCATATTTTAATTATGAACCGAAGCCTCTATTAATATTTTTTTCCATCACTTTTTAATATTTCTATACTCAGGATTGGTGGGCAATTAGGATTTGATGTAGTTATCATTAAAGTCAAAACTGTGAGTCAGAATGCGAATCGGATGGTATCTGTGTGATATTTGTACCGGTCTGTCGTCTCGATTGTCCTGGGTTCAAACCCTGCTCACCGCTATCCCCCGACGTCCTGCGTTATTTATGGGCTATGAAGAAATAATCTTTAATTCTGAATAAACATTGGAGACATGTTTAAAAAAAAGTAGTAAATGTTTTAAATTCTCTAAAAGGATGTATAACCACCAATTTTTAAGAATCTCCTACCTTTAGTTATTCATATACCAACATCATTATCATCCAGGTTCTGAGGAGTCGCCTCAGACTCGTATTTGCAAAGGAAGGCGTAAACATTCAAACTACACAACAAATTAAACGCCTTCAATTGAACTGATCTATTATTCATCGCTAGAGACGTGAAGATTTCATCTTATTTTGAAAACGCGCTTTTGTTCTTATTATTTATTCATTATGTACATTCTGACTAAAAATGACATAAGCAGTAGCTATTGAAATTAAATACATTTGTTACCGAAATTCTAAAAATAGATTATATAACTTTTATTCGATGTCTCCCCTGCTTTTTTTCAGATTCCGTATTTGATTGGTGTAATTAGTTTTATTCTGTTTTTATTATATTCCAATGTCCCACAGTTTCCATTAGCACGCTTACATTTTTATAAAAAAAAAAATGTATTTACATTCAAATGATCAGAGAGGGACATAAGACTTTAAACGGTAGGCAACATATCATCCGTACATACAGGTGCCCGGAATGGCCTAATCACAACACATGTACCATTCAGCCTCGGTGGTGCTTCACCCAGACTTTTACCCTCGTACACGCTAACACATAATGTGTGCACACCTAGTGTGTTCTCACCTGCCCTCTGATCGAACATCCCAGGACCAATGACGTCACATAGGCAGAGCAATTGTTTTTTTTTTGTCGTTGTGGTCGCACGCAATCAGACTTCTGACCCCGAGGCTCTTGTGGCGTTGAGGGAGTGCGTTGGGGGAGTGCTGGTTATAAGAGTGGGGGGGGGGGGGGGAAACGTACAAGATTAATGCACTGCCCAATCTGGCAATCTTTTGTTCCCGATTTCGCACCTGGCTTTAATTTCGATTAAATTTTTTTTTTTTTTTTTTTTTTTTTTTTTGCATGCCGACAGAGCACTTTACTGTTAGTTGAAGCGTCGAAGGTTCGAATCCAGCTGATTCACCCCGTTGTGTATGTACATCTAAAAGAACATTTTTTTTGTCTTGCATTAAACATTCAAACTACACAACAAATGAAACGCCTTCTGTTGAACTGATCTATTCAATACATCAAAAGAAGAACCATTAACCAATTTCGCAATAAGTTTACATTAAATTAACATCAATCTGAGCACTGTACATATTTCAGTATTAAAAACTGGATATATGAAAATCACGACGTTGCTGGTTTTAAATGAAACAAAAGTAAATTCAACACATTAAATATAACAAAAATACATTTAATTCAACACAATAAATTTAACACATTAAATAGAAAAACATTTAATTAAACATATTAAATTACATACTTTAACTCTTTCTTTCCGTAGTCCTTTTTTTTCCACGTTTTGCAGAAGTCTTCATTTTGCTCATTACTATTTCACTTCCCCTGTTATTATTGGGCTTTGTTGTTTGTTATCAGAAAATGTTGTACTTGGTAGACAAGTAAAGGGGAAGGCCTGCTCTTTTTATAGAATTCAAAGTCAAGTTTAAACATTTAAACATTAATTTAATTTTATGAGGTCAAAATCAACGAGTGTATCGTCGATTAGGAGAGAAAGCACATCGAATATAACGTTTAATTACTGTAATTGCTGTTTACTGATAATAATAATAATTTTATTTACAAACCGCTGTTAAACAAAATGTAGGCTCAAGGCGCTGTGGTCAAACTCAGATCATCCAAAGTATTTCTTTTCACATCATATCAATGTTACTGGCTTGTTTTTTTTGTGTCTTTTTTTTAAGTATAATTTTCTTTATTAATTACTTTCATTTAAAAGACAACTTGTTTACAAAATACAAATTTAAAACCGTTTGCACACACACACACACAAAACTATGATGTGAAGCAGGGAGCGGACTGACTAGAGGACATTCTGGAAGATGCCTTTTGAGCCGATCTCAATAATGGGCCGGTGGGGGCCCCCATGAAATGTACCGCTTTAAATGAATCCGGTTCTTTTAAGAGCATCTTATTATACTGGTATTTAAGGGCACTTTAAATCTCTCCCCATTACGTTTCATAAAAGATTTTACAATACTCTTTATCCTTCACCATCTTCATCATCACATGCCATTTGTCTTCACCATCTTCATCATCACATGCCATTTGTCTTCACCATCTTCATCATCACATGCCATTTGTCTTCACCATCTTCATCATCACATGCCTTTGTCTTCAGTCGTAGGCCTGCTGTGACAGGTCGCGTTACCAAATCCCTCCAATTATCCTGAAGGATGTTAAGGGATAGGCCGGTCCAGTGTATTACATTGTCCAGCCAGCTTTTCTTTGGATGACCATTCCTTCGTGCTCCCTCCACTGCACCATGAAAGGATGACTCTAGACAGTGAGTCATACAGCGGAAGACAGGGTGGTCGTGCGGTAAGCTTTCCGGATCGTCACCACGATAGTCCTGAGTACCGACCCTGCCCACCGCTATTCCCCTTCCGCCCTACAGATAGTTTGCTCCAGGGGACGTAATCATTGTTTTATTTTTGAAAAAAAAAAGCTTTTAGCTTAAAAATGACTTGGGCTACTTTTCACACAGTTGACCTGTCCACTAGTGTCCACACAATGCCATAGTAATACAGAAACACTCGTTATTTGAATAAAATCTGTAACAAAACATATTGATAAGTATATAGTCACCAGCCTTAAAGAATTATTACCCCCCCCCCCCCCCCAAAAAAAATAGCATCAATGAAAATGTGAAAATTTGAGAGAAATCCCGAAGTTTGGTAATAGTTCTATGATAGTTTGATCACCTTTCTAAGTCTATAAAGAAAATGGAAATCGAAGTACGTGACCAGTAATGGCCAATAAAAATGTCTCCAGTAGTCTGACACAGGCTGGAATCAATGGACAGTGTACACTCTGGTTTATTAGAAGCTGGACAATTTGTTGCCTTTTGTTCGTGCGATTTTCGGGCTTTACTTTTTAAGTGTGTGTGTGTGGTGTGTTTGTGTGAGTGTGTGTGTTTGTGTGTTATGTGTTTGTATGTGGTGTTTGCGTGGTGAATGTGATGTGAAGTATAGGTGTGTGTGTTAGCTCTTCCATTTATAGCGCAAACT
This sequence comes from Biomphalaria pfeifferi, assembly GCA_030265305.1. Lineage (NCBI taxonomy): Eukaryota > Metazoa > Mollusca > Gastropoda > Planorbidae > Biomphalaria > Biomphalaria pfeifferi. The sequence continues at coordinate 22,352 of JASAOG010000383.1, forward strand.
AATGTCACTATAGAGAAAGCATTAGGATCTCACTGCATGGCTTAAAACAAATTAAAAAAAAAAAAAAAGTTGAACTGACTAGCACTTATAAAGGAGATTTAATATGAAGATCACTTGCCACGCATTAAGACATTGTTAAACTTATAACTCGAGTTCTTTTGTATTTAGTTGTAAATAACTGTGACATTAAATTAGCGTCCTTGATATTGTAAAAATTGTCAATAAGACAGAAGCGCCTGTGAATTGTGCAATAGATCTAATAACAAGTCTATACATAGATTTAGGTATTACTATCACTAATATAGAAGCAGATCTACCTTTCTATAAATACAGTAGAGTTAGGGAATGTTTACAGCTATCTATAAATATAGTAGATTTAGGGATGCTTCAAACCTTTCCATAAAGTAATGTACAATTGTATGAGACATTTCCTGTTAAAAAAGCAGGGGCGTAGGTAAGATGTTTCCATCATTTGGGGGCCTCTGGGGGCTTGACCTCTTTGGGGGCCCCTGCATTTTGTGTAATATGTAATGTATAAAACACTTATTTGGTGGCCCACTCAAGTGGGGGACCGGGGGGATTTTCCAATTCTCCCTCCTCCCCCCTCACCCTAGCTACGCCACTGTAATAAACATTATTATTACTATTTAAAAAGTAATATATCTAGATATTGTATTTTATCAATGTGATCCCGTGTTCTAAAGATGTAGATATGTTGAATGTAAAGCTCAAAATTCTACAAACTTTGGTGCTTAGCACTAAGTAGCGAATGCTAACGGAGTGAAGATGATTATTTCTAATTAGAGGGAAGTAGCCATCACTCTTAATATAGGAGCAATGGCTTTCAAAGGTAAAACCTTGGTTTTCTCTTCTCCTACTTTGTTTTTTTTACACTTAAACTCTACTTAGGATTCGATATTCTACGAACATCTCTAAAGAATAAGGAATTCTTATACATATATTTATAGCATGCTTAGTTTTTTTGGTTTATTTTTTCATGCTTAGTTAAATTTTTTTTTAAGAAACCTCAGAATTTGCGCTATTCAATTTTAGCTTTGTCTTCATAGGAATCCTTGGGCCTTAGGCCTCTTTTTTTGGGCTTTATATGCCTCTTTTGTGGGCTTTTTATTTATTTATTTATTTTTATTTGTAAGTTCTCACATTTCACAACCATTAAATCATAAATTAGGATGATGTGTTTCTATATTTCGTACCCTACACTCAAAAGATGAAAGCAACACTATGAATAGTACCGGTATGCGGTTTTAAAAATGGTGCAAAGAAAAAGAATTAATATTTAATTTTAAAAACAAAACTGTAGGCTTCTTAAGATAAAAAGTAGCCGCTGTGAGAGAAGTTTGCAAGATTTAAAATATCATGAAATCGGTTTTTCAGTATACTTCTTTGTTTGTTTCTTGGTGTTGGTGTTGTTTTGTTTTTTTTGCGATCAAGCGTGACAGACGAACGGATAGACAGGCCACACAAAACTTATAGTGGCGTTTCCTTTTTGTGGGCGCTAAAAACGGCGGCAGTGCTATTTACATCCAAAATAAAATTGCTTCATTCCAATTAGTCCATAGCCGTAATTATATCTTAGTAAAATACTAACAATATATTTTGTAAACAAAATCGTACCAAAAAATATGGTTGTGTGTATTTTGCTTAGGCCTACACATAATTTTAACTAAATAACTTTATTGTCATAATTTTGAATAAGCATTTTTTAAAATTAAATTCCTTCTAGCGTATTGTGTCTGTGCACTTATACTGCACTTATACTGCACTTATACTGCACTTATACTGCACTTATACTTCATGGTCAAAGTATCAAACTGTAACACATAACAACGTTCGATTGTAAAGTTTTAAGAAGAAATACATTGCACTCCTGTGGGCAGTTTCAGCAATTAATGGGCAGTAGCATTCTATGATGGTCAGTAACGTTCTTTGGTGGGCAGTAGCATCCTATGGTTGACGGTAACTTCGTATTGTGGGCAGTAGCATCACAATTGGGCAGTAGAGTTACATGGTGGCAGGCAGCATAGGGCCTCCGATTATTGAGGGCCTCGCACAGGACTCTAAGCAATTTTTGTCAGAGAAGAAATAGCGAAAGTTGCCCTCAGTGTTATTGTTTTATTTTTTCATGTTTTTCTATTTTAATTTGGTGCCATCAAGTTCACTTCGTCCAGGGCCTCCAACTATCTCACACCGGCCCTGATGGTGGGCAGCTGTATCACATTTTGGGCACTTGTATCATATGATGGGCAATGAGATCATCGTGTGGGGGCAGAGAATAGCTCATCAGGAGTAGCTCATCAGGAATAGCACATCACGAATAGCGCATTAGGATGCATACTTCTTTCATATGGTTTTAGAAAATAAAAAAAAAGATAAAATACTAACTAACTGTCTTACAATCCACTCCATACCAAATACAGCAATGGCGTATACTGGCGCCCCTTTTTTTTTCTCTTTCTTCGTAATGACAAAAAAAAGGCGATGAGCTGTTTGTAAACAAAAACACTGCCTTCTCGGCGCGCGAAGGCGGCACCATCCAACACGATAACGTAGACGCCTATGGGTAACCCGATCTCCCAAACTTTCATGTCGAAACCCACGAAGAGGAGTTTTTAGTTTTCCAGCATTAAATTGACGTGGAAAAGTTAGATTATTAAACAAGTGTGTGTGTGTATGTATGTGTGTGTGTGTGTGTGTAAGGGATCGGTGTGTGTGTATGTGTGCATGTTTGTGTGAGTGTCTTTATTGGAGGAGGAGGAGGTTAATAGAAATCGAGAGGGAGAGAGAAGGTGGGAAATTTTACTTTTTTTTCTTTTTTTGTTGTTTCTTTTCAGCTGATTAATTCGAATGTTTTGAGTTAGTGTGAGGTATTTCTAGCAGCTCATTCCGCTGAAGATAAAAGCCGTTCTGTGTAAGTTTCACTGGTTTTTTAGCTGGCCCGGTATTAGTTTTGTGTGGCCCGCTATAAGTTTTAGCTGGCCCGCTATTAGTTTTGTGTGGTCCGTCCATCCGTCTGTCCGTACCCGTTTAGATCTCAGAAACTAGAAAAGATATAGAAAATCCGATATCATGTTTTAGATGTTACACATTTCCAATGCACGGCTTCTTTTCTGTTTTTGTTTTTTTTTGGTTAAATATTGAAATTTTACTATGCAAGCAGTTTAATCCAAAAAAAAAATAAAAAATACACCATTTCTACAACTAGTCATTATTAATAGTAAAAGAAAATAATAACAAACAAAAAAAACAATGGAGACTATATTAATAAGGGAGGCAATTTTGTAATAATATTTTTAAATATTTTTAAAACTATTTAAGCAAGTAAAAAAAAGTTTCCCTTTCAGATGATGTAAAGGTCATCTGATTCTGTGGCCCACGGTTAACGAGACTGCCATGTGGCCAGCACAACGACCAACCGCCTTTACTTTTCCCCAACTAATGTCAGGTACCCTATAGAGCTGGGTGGACTCAGAGGTGCCCAATGATCCCGAAATAAAAATCCCAGTTTTCATCAGGATTCGAACCCGGGACACCCGGCTCAGAAGCCAAGCGCTTTACCTCTCAGCCACCGCGCCTCCTAAGCATGTGGTTTTTGTCATTTTCTCAATAAATCTAAACATTTTTTTTTTTTAAATCTTAGTACTACTTACTTAAGGGTTTTCTGTTAAACAAACAACTTTTATTTTTAATAAAGTATTTATTTTTGTTTTAAAGGGAAAAGAATATATTTAGTATGTATAAAAGTTGAATATAATTTAAAACAACAATCAATAAGTATTACTGTATTTTGTATAATTTCTTACGAACGTTAAAAGCAGATACTCTAGACATCTTAAATAAGATGACCATTAATTAGATAATCGGTAACCTCTATCCAGGTCACGATGAACCATAATTTCATAACTATCAGTTCATTGAATACATTTATATAATAATAAACATCTATTAATATTAACATTAATAAATCTCCATATCCTATGTTATCATGTCGTGAGTCGGACTAACAATACACACTATCTCAACACACTTCTCTTCTGTTTGTATCGACGGGTTCTAGTTGTTGATAGTTTGTTTTTCATAGTTACTGATATTCTTACATAAAATATTGAAACCTGCCTTCTACCTGCCCGAGTAGATCACTTTGGAGTCTAATTTTGAGTTTGTGATTCCACACAAACTATCTTTGTTAGGTTGTCTGTTTTCGGACTATATTTGTTATATATTTAAAAGAGCATTTACCAAGAAACAAATGTAAAACAAACAAACAAACAAACAACAACAACAACAACACTTCAACAACCAACTTATGAATGGCATAACAAAAGATCTAGTGTTCAACACATCCCAAAAGAACTTTGAACTTCCGTTTATTGCTGAAGTCAATGTCAATGATCATTAAGTGAAAACTATTTTTTTTTAATTCAATTTTCAATAAGATTATATTACCAAAACAAAAATATTTGTTAAATATAATGAGCAACACTTGTGGTTGCTTAACAGTAAGTCTTTACACGTACAGACCTGAGCCACATATAGAGCTTGGTAAAACATCTTTTGAAAAGGGTTCAACCATTTTATAGCAGGTTTTTAATTATGTGCATTATTTTAAAGTATGCATTATATCTAGAAATATAATAATACGGCATTCCCATATTAAATTGAACCTTGTTCAAGTCCCTGACCTATGAAAAGTATTCCTTTAAATCGAGAATATTAAGCAAAATACATTTGCAAGCATTTCTTTTGAGAATAGAATTGGATTAAGAAGACTTTGTCATACCCTCTTCTTATATATAGAATGCAATGATCCTTTTATGGACTCTTATATTTATAATGTACTCTACTACATTACTCATAAGAGAAAGAAATAGATCTAGTTTATAATTTTAAATTTTTATTTGTTTTTTTTTGTTTGTTTGGTATTGTTTTTGAATACGTGTAGATCGGCATAGAAAACAATGGTGTCACTTCTGCAGTGGTTTAGAAAATGCATTCGTGGAGGACAGAATGGCAGCTTGATGTCCCGCGGTTATAATGAAAGCCACCCAGACAGCGCCCGTTTAATTTGGGGCCCCAATGTGAATTGCATCTGCATATTGAGCTTTCTAAGTTACCTATGCCAGGTGAGGGGGAGGGCGGGGGCATGGTCGGGTGAGAGGATGACACAGGGGGGGGGGGGGGGGGGGGGGGGGGATAGGTATTATTCTTATTTGGTATACGAACAAGTGTCTGCTAACCCCCTACACAGTAGATTTTAACATGCTTTTTTTTTTTTAAGGTTTAAACTTAGTATCGACATATAGAGACAAGGGAGTTCATCCACAGTTTTTATAGCACAGCAGAAGACTAGACTTTACCTACGTTTAAAATTGCGTCTATATCTGCAATATTTCTGACAAACCTTATGGCCACGTATTGCATTGTGGTTAAAATAAGATTTAATATGACTTTAACCTCCCCGATATTAATTGGAAACAATATTAGCGGTAGGTATCCACCAAACAAAAGGCTGTGAGGCCGAAATAACCAAAAAAAAAAAAAAAAGGCACGAAGCCCCCCCAAAAAGAGGCTTAAACGCCCCTAAACGAGGCATAGGCAATAATAATTATAATCAATGTCCTTTATAATTTATGTTATAATACATTTTCTTTGTTATATCATCTTTCTGGTATTTAGTGTGAGGAATGAAAATCAATTAATTTAACAATTAGTCTTATTTAATCTTTAGTCAGTTTAATATTTAGTCTTAAATCCTAAAAGGAACCTGTGTACGAAATTTCATGCGGATATATATACACACATAATATATAGCTCGTTCAGCATATACTTTGAAACAAGTTTAAGTTGTTTTTTTGTACACAGTAGATGTTTTTTTTTAAATTAGCATTTCAAGAAGCGTTGATTGCTTCTTGTATAATAAAATTTAAACTATTGAAAAGCTCTTTATTAAAAATATATTTTACGACAATTTTGAGTAGCTTCAAGAAGAAAGGTGTCGCAATGTTAATACTGCCCTTAGGGCAGTAGATGATGGTGGCTGCAGGTCACTAACCCCTAAGAGTAGAAATGTTTTATTTATACACATTAGAGCCCCGAGATAAGTCAAGAATGATAGAGTATAAGGGACAAAAATAGGACAGAGGGAGCCTTAAATATATACATAAATTATGTTTGAATCTAAAGTCGTATATAGCCTAACTTTTATAAACCCCCCCCCCCCCGGTCACTATCCTCCCTATAAAAAAAATCAGTCTACCTTTCAGCCTGCTGTGACGTCACTGTCGACAAACCTAGACACCCAGTTGTCTTTGCAATATTCATGCAATGCCTCCGGGGGCAGTGGCGTAATGGCGACCAGTGATCGTAATGAGGGGCTGTGAATGTGCGTGTCTGTGCTGTGTGTGTGAGAGCTACTGTCGGTGTGTCCATGTCTATGCGCCTAGGTTGTACTGTATGAGTGCGTGATGTATGCCAAGTGAACCGCTTACAAACATCAATGGGTTACAGCAGTGGCTGAGTTGGCGCATCAATTAAATGCAATTTTTATCTAACAAATATCTCGAGTCTGTTATATAGGCCTTTTATCAACAGAGTGATTGGCTCAAAAGAATCCCAGAATCTACGGAAAGAGAAACAGGTTTTCAAATGATGGTAGAAATGGGAGGGAACACAGTTATTAAATCTTGTAAATTAATTATTCCAAAGTTAAAACTGGGACATAGAAATCCTGTTTTTGATGTTTCAGTCAATAGTGATACTTGCAACTTGTAGAAGAATTTTGATTTAAAAAAAATGATTTTAAAAAAAATGCAAAACGCTTAAATTTTTTTTTCCAGAAGTAAGCAACGGGTCCCACCCCACCAATGGCCCAATTATCTGCCCCATATGCTGATTATTAGCTCTCCGACTTAAGCTCTACCACATAATATGGAATTTCAATCTGTAATTACTTACATTGAACTTAAAACTAAGCTACCTTACAATCGAAACGACTATAATTTTTCATGTCTAATTTTTTTTTCCCGTCAAGTTTTAAATACGAGATTTTCATTAGTAGCTAGTGCTTGGTGTATCCGGTGTACGAACTAAAGCAAATATTAATAAGCTTTATTTTCTTAAAAAGGTATATGATAATACTACGCTCTTCAGTTTTGTTGGACAGAATAATTTCATTACGAAGGCAGCGTTAGACTTACACTCACTGACTTACAATGTATTGTGAAACAAGTTACTCGCTTTAATAATGGTGAATTTATATAAAAAAAAAATTATGTTTTATAGTTGGCAACAGCGATGTTTAACTTAGCGTCCTTGACATTAATTAGTTTATTGTGAATATCTTGAACAAAAGCGAAGCACTTTTTAAAAGGCACAAAACGATAATACTCTTTTAAAAAAAATAATTTTTTGTGTGAATAATAAAAAACCCTGAATAGAAATCATTTCTTGTTTTTGTAGACACTTTATAATAATAATATAATAATGCATTTATTTAATTTCTATAGCGCTGTTAATGTAGGCTCGGGCCAATCAGGTATCATAACAGATATAAACGTTTACCTTCGCCTATCCCTTAGTCTATTGGACAGTTGGGGCACCACACAAGATCTGTTAACCGTCTTTCTCCATTCCTCTCTGTCTTTTGCCTTGGATATGATCTCATTCAATGGTAGGCTTTTTCATTGTTTGATGTTTTCTTCCCATGGCTTTCTCTGTCTAAGCTAAAGTAATCTAAAACAATTTTTTTTCAATAAAAATTTTTTCCTTGAAAAATGCAAAATAGCAGCATGAAAGTTGTGTGTGTTTTACTGAGGTATTAAACTGTGAGAAGGAGGGCTAGGTGTAAAAACCTAGATCTAGATAATACATTGAAAATATGTGAAATAAAATCAACCCCACAGACATATATATATTATACCTAGACTGGAAAACGGAGACATATTATTATACGACAATGATCAGATCACAGACCTATATAGATATTATATAGATTTGTTTAACTCTTTGTTAAGCTGTAAGGTAAGTCGCCACGAATCTAAGAAAATCGATCTTGTCTGTATTAGAAAAATAATGATGTTTGGTTTTCAAAGTTTAGAAATAATACAATATCATTTTGAGGATTTTAAATAGAATTGGTTATTAATCACAGAACTTTATATTTACTCAAATCTATGAAATAAAGCGCTTTCCTTTTAGTTTCCATTGAGATTATATTTCGAAAATTCTAGATAAAAAAATTTCACGTCTGTTGATTTAAATCATCTTATGCACATTTAAACAGATCGATTACCTAGATCTTTCTAGATTATGTATCTAAAAATTGCAAAGTAATAATATATGAGACGAGAGTGCCCTTTTTTTCGATTCGTAATTACGAGATTTAGATCTAAACAATGATATGTTTCATAGGTTAGGGTTTTATTTTAAATTTACTTTTTTTTAAAACTGCTTTACAAAACAACACTTTGTTTCAGCTTTTTGAAGTTTTTCACGAAATATGTTTGTAGTGTTAAAGATGTCTATGTCTATTCTAGGAATGATATATGTCTGTGATCAACCCCCACAATCTTGTGTGAAAAAAAATCAGCCCACTCGAACTTATTTGAAATAAAATCAACCAACACAAACTTGTGTGATAAAATCAAATCCCACAATCTTGTATGAAATAAAATCAACCCACATAAACTTGTGTGAAATAAAATCAACCCATACGAACTTATGTGAAAGAAAATCAACCCACAAGAACTTATGTGAAATACAATCAATCCCCCTGATCACATACATTTCTGTGCAATCAAGTCATCCACACAGACAAACACTAAATCATTTGAATAGCTGTTAAAAAAACTCTCGCGTTTCTCTGTATAGACATCAACGCTTGGCTGGGTGCCTGAACTATTGGCAGACTTTTGACTCATCTGAGGTATAGAGTTACCTCTCCTGTCTATCGTCTGCGGCTTTTACGGAGCAGTCTGCTCCGCTTCCAAAGTTTTGAAGTGCTACACATTGCCAGGTAATTGTCCATCATGTCTGTTCCCACCCCACACCACCTCACCCCCCTCCCTACTCCGCCTTTCTCGTGGAGTCACAAGGGTGCTATAAAGAAAACAAATTAACAGAGAAAAAAAAAAAGAAAGAAGACCAGACAGTATAGATGCAAGAAGAAATTGGTTTTGAGTTTCTGTCTAATTTGTAATAGGCCACACAGGTTCAGATTGAATCGAAACAGCTCGATCTAACTCTTGTGTCTGAAGAGTTCCTTTCTCATGACGCTTTCCCGCCTTTTGCCAGCAATCTACTTCCTGTCTTTCTTTGCTCCATCCATGATTGGCCACTAAGGTGTATTTACTATAGGCCTAAGCATAGACAGATAAGACAGTGTCATAAGTAAAAGTAAACTTGCCCTTTCAGACCTTGCGATCTATAGGCATATGACGTAAAGGTAATCTTTGGTTAATATGGGTGTCATGTGGCCAGCACAACGACAAACTGCCTTCACTTTCCCCAATTAATGCCAGATACCTATTAGAGCAGTGGTTCTCAACCTTTTAAGCTCGGCGACCCCTTTTTACACCCCCCCCCCTCTGCCGCGACTCTTTGGCGACCCCTGGCAAATCGTCAATCGATCCCAAAGGGGTCGCCCCCACAAGTCGAGAACCCCTGCATTAGAGATAGGTGGACTCAGAGGTGTCCTAAAAATTCCTGAAGTGAAAATCCCAGTCTTCACAGAGATTCGTGCTCCTGACGGCATCGTGTAAACGTATATAGTGTTTCTGTTACATTCATCAGGGGTTGCAACTCTTGATTGTAATTAGTCGTATTTAGCAAGATCATTGTTTGCGCCTTACAGTCACTAAGCTAATTAGTTTGGCGGGTACACAATTGTAAATGGTCAAAATATTTTGAAGCAACCTACAACGGAGGCGGGTGACTAGAATTTACGGTGGAACAAAATGCAAACAATATATAACGTATGTGTATTGTTTATAGGTGGTTTTATTATTTATTGATAGATGTCATGTCTATGGTTATAAAGAGTGTTGATTGATCTCCTAGAGGGACTAAAAAATAGACACAGAGATAGAGAGAGAGAGAGGGAGGGGTAGAGTGTATGTCCAAGAATAAAAGAGAAAAAGAGAGAGAGGAAGAGTGTGTGTGTGAGACAGTTGATTGGGTTAAGTGTTCTATTGATGTCTGGCAGATATTGGATGAAACTGGAGAAATCACAGACCTAGTGATTGGCAACGTTTAGAGTTATCTTACAATTCTCTCCCCTAGTCTCCCCCCCCCCCATATTTCTGTCTACTAGACCTGTTAGGTGTGTCTATTTTCTAAATGGAAATGTGTGTGTGTGTAAGTGTGTGAGCTCCAGGGAGGGACACATTTAAATATATCAATCTAGTTACACATCGAATTATTTCATTGGTTACTCCTGTTTACATAAAAGCGTCATTTCACTAGTAAATGAAACACTTAACAACCGACACACAATGGAACAGTGTCACTTGGAGCTCAATAACACTATAAACTTATCTTAAAAACTTCTCAGTATACATATTGTTAGAAAATACATAATATGTGCCGCGAGAGCTGATGTATAGATAGATTTAATTAAACTGTGTTAGTGGGGGGGGGGGGATCACCCAGACGCGCGTTTTATTATAATATTTATTATTATTTTACATTTTTTTAAAACCTGTCAATCTCTGATAGACGATTGTATCAAGGTGTAAGAAAAAAAAGAGCTTATGTTTGAATCCTTGCCCCTCTGACAGTGGCGCCCTCTGTGAGTCGAGATATGGTATTGTAACAACCCACACTCAGTGAGACAGTCTCCCCAGCTTGTGATAAGAAATTAATTGTCTTGTTGAGCCTTGTAGTCAGGTCTGGCTTCCAGAAAATCTCATTAAAGGATTATCATGTTAGTTACCACACACTTTTAGTTTGCCCCTAATTAAATGTCAACACTAACTGACATTCAAACTTGACATCGAGCAAATAGTCTACTCTGTAACTCTTCAGCACTGAGCAATGAAAAATGTGTAGATCATGTTAATTTAGCATTATTAAAAGAGAGAGAGAAAGAGAGAAGTTACTGTATCGTCTCAGATCATATCCTCCGCTTGTCTTTGTTTTCTGAGATGTCTCATTTCAATGTCCTATGTTCTAAAATGGCGCCTCGCCATGACCCCGTTCGTCTCCAACAAAATTGCAAGCCAATTCAATAAAGCCGGAAGCAGACTTGTGACCTAGTTCGCCCAAGAAAGTCAAAAAGAAGGGAGAGAATTTGAGTACAGAACACTTTTTGACTTTTTTTCTTTTTCTTTTAAGAACTGCTATTTCTATCTTTTGGATTTTTTAAAATTATTATTTCTAAATAAAGAAGGAGAAAAAAAAAAGAATTTATTCAAGAAATTGAAATCTTGCTATTTAATTACAAAACATTTTAAATAGTGATAACAAAAAAACCCAATGAATATAAAGTATAACTTAAATACACAGAGTCATTCGGAAATACCACTATGTAGTCTGCCGAAAACAATATACAAACCACCAAACCAATACCATACGCAGTATATCTACTATGATTAATGCAAACCTATTTTACCATAAAAGATACCTGCGACCTTCAGATTGTCTTTTTAGTGACAGAATGCGCTTGATTATTTGTATTAGATGAGTCTTTAAGAAATGTTTATATATTGTGTGTGTGTATGTCTATCTGTGCTCTCTGTAGCCCTGTCTCTACGTCTTCCTTTCTAGTTTCTCTCTTTGTAACTTTTGTCTGTCTGTCAGTCTGTCTCACATACTTCTCGTTCGTTTTGTTTTTCCATTTGTACATCTTTAAATCTTTAAAAAAAAAAGAATACAGCACCCGACCGTTACAGATAATCGCATCGATACTCGCTCGGAACGTATCGATCCGTGTGGCATAATTTAAGTGGCGACTGAATTGATGTGATCGATTACACGCATACACACACACACACACACACACGAGCGCGCGCACTCATGACTTAACTGTTTGATGACTTCCAACTGCAACTTAAAACACCAAGCACTCCGCCGTGGATTCTTTACGCACTGGTATTGCCAACAAGAAAGATTTTTTTTAAACGCTCAACCACTGCCATATCTCTCAATACTGCAAGGTTTAACGCCCCATTTTTCTATATTAGCATAACTGATTAATTACCGCTAATTAATTAACTAATTGTTGTTTTTTTAATGATTGCGTATTGTCATTGACTATGGCTAAATGTGCAGAAGACCATTGAAAATATGGATTGTTATTGTCCATTCTTCTATTTGCTGTATGTGTGTGTGTGTTGAGGCTGGTCGCGGCAGAGTGGGGGATTGTAAAAAGGGGTCGCCGAGCATAAAAGGTTGAGAACCGCTGCCTTATATAAACTATAAACTCATATCTGATATTACAATTTAATGCAATAACTACGCCATGCTCGCTATCTACAGAGATTGAACACAATACTAAGATTCTAACGCTACGGAGTTATCTTTCAATAAAGTTAACTCCCTTCATCGTTCTAACCATTCTTTTCTTACTAATTCGTATTTATGTCGTGTACAAAAAATGTAATTTTTTATAATGACACTAAAGATAAATATTATTATTATAAAATAAGTTACCAATACACGCAATTTCATTAACTACAGATTTGGGTGCAAAGGTTGAACAGATCTCTAAGAGAGCAAATCTATTATTTATTTGTTTGTTTTTATTTCTCTCTACAATTATACGAGTTTCGACTTTCCGGTTTCCTATACGGACATACACAAAGCAGACAAACAATAATGCACCTCCCACAGAGATCAGACAGACATTTAACACGGAGATTAATTTATCCCCCACAACAAATGCGAACACACACACACACACACAGACACAGAACCATTCGTAATTAAGTTTTATCACGTTTTGTTGATCCAAGTTAAGGATAGAAGTTAAGAAAACATTGTAATTATCTTTAATTGGGCGAACTTTTTTTTTGTTTTGTTTTATTGGTCGGTCTACAGATTCTCTGTTTCTAATTTTATCTTTTGAAATAATTTGATTTTAAAAAAAAATGTTTTGCAGACATGAGAAGAAGTGGAAGAAAGGATGATTGTTTATTTAGAAATTTTAGTTAAGACATTTCCCAAGACAGTTTCAAACCAAGACATTTTCAAATCAAGTCATTTTCAAACCAAGACATTTTCAAATCAAGTCATTTTCAAACCAAGACAGTTTCAAACCAAGACATTTTCAAATCAAGTCATTTTCAAACCAAGACATTTTCAAACTAAAACATTTTCAAACTAAACCATTTTCAAACTAAACCATTTTCAAACCAAGACATTTTCAAATCAAGACATTTTCAAACCAAGGCACTTATTTAAAGAAATTCTCGAACCCATAAATTTTCTATAAAAAAAAACTTGGAACATGAGTGTGTTAGATATATTTTCCACAATTCAAAAAAAATAAAAATTAAATACATTACATTATCATTATGTTAATTAAATATTGCATATTTTATGTAAGTGATTTTTTATCTAAACCCGAACCCAGGACTTCAAGGGGAACCAGCTCCACTCTATCCAGACACTCTTCATTAAAGTAAACCAGTGTTTGAACGTCACGATGCGGGCCGGAAATCATTGCGATATGGTTCAACAAGAAAAGACGATTCATCGATCAGATATTTGTCCTCCCAAGATTACCACCCTACTCCATACTTCCACGCCCCCATCCTCTGAAAAATCTACCCCCCCCCCCCACTTCCCAGACTTAATTCCCCCCTCCCCCACATTTTCCCCCTTACCTATAAAATAAGAAGTCACGTCTTTCATGCTTCAGTGTCCGCCTTTATTCCCCCCATTGACAATCGCCGATGGTTTAAAAAAACAAAAAAACAAGATAAAGTCTACAAATTGTAACAACACTGAGCTATATTAACAATAAGTTTTTATTTTTTGTTATAGATATGTGCCAAAAAAAAAAGTTGTCAATGGAGTGTTGATATTATTTATTCGTCATTACCGCAATGTCTGTTCTATTCTTTCATTCCCCCCCCCCCCCCTCTCGTTTTGTTTGCGGCCTGTTCATTTTGGCGGTAAACGAAACATGGCGCTAAATCAAATGGAGAACTGCAGACGACAATAGCGAAGATGAATGTATATATGGTTCTTTTTTTATTATTTCGTGCACGAGCTTTTGAAGTCACGTGTGCCGCCAGTGTGTCTGTCAGACTGTCAGACAGTGTGTCGACTGTTCTGCTGTTCTGTGTCTTCCCCACTGAATTTACTATATATATATATATATATATATATATATATATATATATATATATATATATATATATATATATATATATATATATATATATAAATTAACTCTAATGGGTAGCGGTACTTGGATGAGTCCGAAGGGGTCCGAAAACAGTGATTCCCCTGGTGTAAAAGGGCTAAATGTCTCTTGCTCCGTCCTTACATTACACATCGTGTTTTAACAAGGAAATGCACGGGGGAGCCGTGAATCGTGTAAGGTGCTCAACTAATGATGTAGCCATCATGTAACAGAAGAGTTTGTGGACAAGACAATGCCCCCCCGCCTCCCCATGTTTTAATTTATCTAATTTGAAATATTGATGTGCAAAACATCTAAAACTTAATCGAGAACTGAATTTTATTCTTGATTAAAATGCTTCGAACCTTGTTCGTATATACGCATAATCATGTCCTTTGCCTAACAGGCTGAAAGATGGCAAAGTATGACGGCGAGAAGGGGTTCGAACCCGAGCATAATGTAAACAGTTTAGACTCTAGGCAATAAGTAGGGACTTACAATTCATAAATTCACAAATATTCAGAGCAAAGATAAAAAAAACAGATGTTTTTTTAACACTATGATATCAGGGTGTTAGTAAATTCATATCAGAAATTTTGATATATGAAGGAAGAATGTATAAATAGCCAACTTTTTGGTGTAACCGGTGTACAGAATGAAGACAATGTTGATAAGCTAATAATCAAATTTTCAAAGTTTTTCGATCTTTAATTGTCAATATTAAGGTCAATTTAATGTCCTTGACCTTAAGTTTATCGTTAAAATCCCCATTTAGGTCATGTAGGGACTATTTTTTATTTGCCCATGAACACGTAACGTAAAAGGGATGAGAAAATATGCTATTGTCAGGATAATAGACATTGGTCAATGAGCTGTAGCTCACTACACCCGACGCATCTGACACATATAGCTTACCATCAAGCCATATAAAAAGTGACCGAGGTGGTTTCTGGGCGTGAGCCTAACAGTGGCGTCTTTTGACTGGTTAGCGTGTTTACAGCATTGGGAGTCTATTTGGAGGAGGGGGTGCGAATCGTGTCGGGAGTTACCCCATTGCGTGTGTCCAGGTTGTGCATGTTGACTTTAAAGGAGGGGGGGGGGCAGTGGGATATGAAATATTATGAGTACTCCAGGTGAGGTGATGGCCATTTAATATTTGGGCATTTGGGTTTCACTAGAAAGATGAGCGACACCCCCCCCCCCCCCCCCCCCGTGGTTCAGGATGAAGCCAACAGGTGTGAACGTGAGTATAATAGAGATAATTAGGGCAAGCTGTGAGAAATATAACAATCATAGTTAGTGTACATGGCATGTGCCCTTGACATTGTGGGTGAGAGGTGTTACAGCTGAGCGGTGGTAGCGTGATGTCCCAGTTAATAAGTGGAACTCAAGATTTTTAAGTTCGTATCCTATTGGTGTGTTGTTGTTTTTTTTTTCGGGATCTGTTTTAGAATGTCATGTTATGCCAAAACACAACATCTTGATCTACCATACCAAAATTATGTTTTACGTGACCCATGACTTGACCAAGTCACTTTAACTCGCAGTGGCGTAAGGGGCATTGTATGCCCAACTCGCCCTCGTTTGCGTCTTTTGATTTATGCATGCCCCATAAGCATTATGCAGTTATTTACTCTGTTTTGCTCCTAACCAATGGTAGTGAGTACAGGTTCGGGTTTCTCATCACTATATTATGCAAATTTCTGTTAGTCTTCATGAGATGATTCCGATTTTAATTTTACCCCCTTCCCCCCTCCTTCCGCGGGCTATGAGAGGATAAATGCCCCACTTCTGTGTTCTTGTCAGCTTTGCCTCGTTGATTGTGATAACACGTGACTCACTGTGAAGCATCTCAATACGTATTTTTCAATACATGTGCATTCTGATCTCATTAAGATCTTGGACCTGACCACATGTGTTTCTTTGAATGAGCGTTCTCTCACTTGGAAGTCGCTTTTCGCGCTTCGACTTATCGCCTTTGTGATAAGCGAAGAATACTATCTGTCTGTCTTTTTTTTTTCTTATATTTAATATTCTGTTCTTTTCCCATTTATGTGAAATTGAGATCTCAATTTTTTCCTTTTAAATTATTTTGGACCGGAAGCTTTGTTTCTGCGTCCGATTGAATTTCCAGCGCCGTTTCCTAATTTTTTTTTTTTTCCTTTATATAGTACACTCATTCGTTATAAAACAGGTTTACAATTTAGAGAAAGGACACACATTCAAACATACTATTTTAATCAATTTATAACTCATCACGTATTTAACTAAATTTTGTAAACGCGACATCTACATCTATTGTTGGCAATTGATCACTCGACTGAACCGCTTGCTCTACGAGCCTTTGATTAATGTTGTATTCTGTTCCTCCGAGTATTTTAGACATTGTTTAATTGTGTCCCTTGTGTCTAGATTACAGCGAGCTGTACGTATGAAAGGTGGAGGCGAGCCTCTGTTTAATCTCTGAAGAATAATCTCGCCTTCCACATGGACTTGCGAAACGATTGCATCGCCGGCGTCACCGATGTAGGCGACATGATGCTAGCGACGACAGCGACGCCTGTGTGATCTTCTTTGGCCAGCACCCCGCCCTCCTTTAGCAGTCCTAGTGTTCCTCCTCTTGATCACCGACCCAAGTAACAAATGCCGAGAAAAATATAAGGAAAAAAAAAGGTGTATTCATGTATTATATTGACTTTCGAATAATGTCCCCTTTTTTTGAGCGGATCGCGGTTGCATCCCTTGAACTGGTTTGGCTAACAAAAAGTGTCTTTTTCAGAAGTATGTTTTAAAATGTTACTGGAAGCTGTGGAAAACAATAGTGGTTGGGGGGGGGGGGGGGATCGCAAACTTGACGGCATTCATGGGCGTCTATTTAAAAACATTTCCAAAGCATAAACCTTCCTTCCCTCCTCATGTCCTATGTACGGCTATGTCCCTTGCAAGCTTATGTCCCTTGTCTTGATGACATTATCCTTCATTTTTTAGGTACACATTTCTATGACAACTTTTCTTTTGTTCTTAAAAAAAAAAAATACAAATATTTTTTAAAAATATTAACATTAAGATAAAAGTCACGTGACCGTAAAAGTCCAATTTAACTCTGAAATCAATTGAGTGGCAATGCTTATTATTGATAATGGAAAAGTCTTTGAAGCCAAAGCTTAGTGTTTAAGAAGTTGGGTGTAGGCCAAATCTATCCAACGTTTAATAGTTTAAAGCTAAAATATTTAGTATTAACTATTATTAGAGCCAAACACCTACTAATCAGATCGATGTACTAATTTGGTGCATTAAACATGGTTTAGAATTACGCGTCTTAATTATACTTAACAATTTGCAACTTCTGTGGCATTTATATTCGTCGAGGCACAATATTTTCCCTTTGCAACTTCTGTGGCATTTTACGCCTCGAGGAGCAATATTTTCCATTTGCAACTTCTCATGTGACTAAAGAGGCCGATCTTTGATATACAGCAGCGGTCACAGGTTGGGCATCTGAAATCACCAGGCGCTGTCCACCCTTCTTACCACTTTTGGTATGTATGGCATCTTCAGTCTAGGACCCTTCCTTAATGCTCTCTCTCCATGTGGATCTATCCAGTGCCACTTTTTTTCCCAACTGTTAGTGTTGAGTTTGAAGAGCTCTATGTTGCGTTTGCATACATTAGTATATCTTAAACGTAGCCGAAAGACGGCTCTCCTGTCTTCTAGAATGTTTTCACAACACAATGAAAATATCAATTCATTGGATTTATCAGACATTTATTGAGGAGTGTATGAACAATTAAAAAACAACAAAAACTTCATTCTACATGTCGTGGTTGAATCACTGAACGTAACGTCTAATGCAATAGAAGACATTTAGCTGTAAACCTCATTAGATATCACTTTAGAATAAATGTTACTGTCAAGTCAAACCTTGATTTAACTGGTTTTTCCTCTATTCGCAGATTCCAACGACGCCTCCAAAAACAAGTCGGACGATGGAGGCGATGACGACAAAAAGAAGAAAAGGCAGAGGCGCCAGAGGACTCACTTTACCAGTCAACAGCTCCAGGAGCTAGAGGCCACTTTTGCCAGGAATCGTTACCCGGATATGGCCACCCGTGAAGAAATCTCCGCCTGGACTAACTTAACAGAAGCTAGAGTTAGGGTGAGTTATACATTGCGTTTTGATTTACATAATTAAACAACCAAAATATAAAAATTACTTTAAAAAAATAAAAAAGCTTATATGAAAGAAAGAACATTACAATTACTGTCATATCTCTCAAAACAACAAGATTTATCTCTCATTTTCTAAATTCAACAACTGAAGAAAACAGCACACTATTTTTCCTTGGCACAGTCTGCAAAAGAGCTGACATCTCAGCAGCAAAAAGCTTGATTGAAGAAGAAGAATATTCAACTAAATTTATTCATTTATTATTACTGATTAATTAATTAAATGGTTGACTTTTTTATTGACTCCTGTGTTGTCATCAACAATGAATAATCGTGCAAAGTTTTAACTTGATCCGAGATTGGGAAGTGGGAGGAAAATAACGTGTAAAGGAATCCTTCGAGACAGACAGAAAGACAGACAGAAAGAGTTTTTATAAGCTTTGTAACAAACGTATTGTAGGCCCGAGGAGTAAGGAAAAAAATATATGCTGTATTACTTTTGATATTGAAACTACGCCATCTGGTGAGCAAATTTATCACAAAGGAAATTCTACTTAAATTTTATTGAGGAAACTTGTGAAATTATATACTGTATCTTTGAATTCTTGGAAAGTAGTTGTCTTAACTTCACAATTATTTGGCGAGCAGTCTAGGATTATTCTATTAATCCGGAAACAGTAGCCACCTTTGTTTTGACTTTCCCTGTACTCTCACCGTCTATCTTTTGATGACGACAAGTTAGCTCTTCTGAAAGAGATAGAGGAAACATTCCGACCAGAGATGGTCTATACTTTACAGTGTACGAAAATAGATTATTTACACACAGGAACGGGGCGGGTAGGGACGAGATCTGTAGGTCTGTAGATAAATTCCATCAGATTTGAATCCGTGGTAAAACTAACTGGGTGTAAACCTAGGGTCAACACCATGAGGGGACTATCCCCGGTGTACCTTCAGTGTTGACAACGTTGTGTTTGCATATGTCGACCATTTGGTAGAGTCCTCAAATCGATTCTACGATTGGAATGACAGTGTTGGGCTTGTCCTTCGTATAACCTTGGTTCGAGTCTATTGGATGAGGCACTTTCAAGTCTGACAACTGCACCCTAAATATGTAAACATTAAAATGACAACAAAAGAGCTTGAGCTGTACGCTAACTTTTTGAATACCACTGTGAGTCAGAAGTTCTCAAAATTACTGTTTGTGCTCTGAATTCAGTGAATGAAATATTTGCTAATTAAAATGAAACTAACTTTTAGATCTTGTTCAAAATAATGGTTTATAGGTATGTGCATACCTAGTTTTTAAAAACGCAAGTTGATGCTTTCAATTTAATAAACATAACTATTCACGTTCGGATAACCAAAATTAAGTAACTGATGCACTTATTTTAAGCACAATGCAGGCAGGGCCTGTTATGGGTACAGTGGTACCTCTAGCAGGATTTTTGTTGAGCCCCCTACACAATTTTCTTTTTTCTTTTTTAAATTTACGTATTATTCATAATACTTATATCTAAAAGCATGACATATCTTAGGAGAAAAATCTTATAAGTTTAAGACCCACCAATGGCAGCTTTATAAATGTGAACTAAAGAATTATATCAGATTTACAGGTAACCTAGGCTACCAACAGGACCTGCTTTCTAGTCAATGCAATGTAGCGATATTGCTGAGAGATAGGTCATGTACTTCAAGGACAAGACATTTTAGTTCCACATGTTCCTATTAATAGGCGCGGTGGCTGAGTGGTAGAACTCTTGGCTTCCGAGCCGTGGGATCCCGGGTTCGAATCCTGGTGAAGACTAGGATTTTTTAAAATTTCGGCAATTTTTGGGCGCTTATAATCCCACCCAGCTCTAACGGGCAACTGACATTAGTTGGAAAAAACTAAAGATGGGTAGCCGTTGTGCTGGCCACATGACACCCTGGTTAACCGTGGGTCACAGTTGACCTTTACATCATCAGCCCTATAGATCGCAAGGTCTGAAGGGAGTAGTTTACTTTTACTTTCCATTAAATTCCTATTAAACGTAATTTATTATATTTTAGTGATATCTCGAACCCCTAACAAGATGCAAATGGTGTGTAGATCGCGCGCGGAGTGTTATACGGTGTTCTGGAAGTCTAACCAGAATTCTGAGACTAGTGAAACCCCCGCCCCACCTCACGCACTGTATAGAAATGAGCAGAGTCCGGTGACTAGACCACGATTCACTTCATCGAGACCTTAACAGATACCCAAACGGGGAAGTAATACATATTTATAGCATTAATAAAAGATATCGATGTACCGCCCACTGTCCGTACACCGTAAAGCCGCCAATTAGCATACACTGTCTCATGGTAATGTCTTGATTCTGTCAGACCAGAAATCTGGGCTCTATGGTTAGCTATAAGGAAGAGCTATTGGTTTGCTTAGAGAGTCTGTTAGACTGAAACTTTTCCAATTAGTAAGTTTGGTAGAATGTAAGATAATAGCGTATGATCCCATCCGTAAATCATTATGATAAAGAACAGTCGAATGCAGTTCAGTTTGAAGGTACAAGGTGTGACACGAATTATATTTTGATCTTCTAAATTCTATTCCTGTAGTTTGTTCTGGAATATCAATATGTTAAATTATCAACTTTGAAATTTAGTAACATTTCTGAATGATCAGCATTTCGAATTATCCATTTCTTGAATTGTTGTAAATATTCAACTTTTTGCAACATCAATTTTATTTAATTATCATTTACAATATATATCTATATCTATATATAATTTATACTTTTATATTTTAAAATATATGGATATTATATACAGCGTGTCTTAAATTATGAATTCATATCAGAATGACAGCACCATGACGATTAGTTTTATTATTAGTTTAAATTTAATAGTTCAATTATATTTTTATTTGGTTTCTGTTTATTAAAAGCCATGTATTTCACTTCAATACTTAAATATATATATATATATATATATATATACCTTGAAAAATAAATTTAAGAAAAAAACATTTTAAAATTATATTTACAGTTCTATGTTATTGAATATTAATTTTAACCAAAATTAAATAATAATATTAGGAACAAAACAACAGATATAGTTAATTTATTAAGATGGCAGAAAGATCATTTGAAATCAGCCCTTCATTTAGCCTCCATGAACTGGTTATTTAAAAAAAAATGTATTCGGTGGCTAGTTCCAAGTCCTGACCTAGCCTTCCGTTAAGAGCAAACAAAAATGTATACCTAGGACCCATTGGCCTCTCTAAACATGTCCGCTCTGATTGTGTATCTTCCGGGTAGGCGATACCTTAAATACACACAGTCCTTGCCTCATACACACAGATGGGACCAACCCGTGGTAGATTGTCTGTAGGAGAAACACAGCGGACATCTACCCTTTAGCAATAGGTAATGGCAGATACACATCTGAATTAGGCTAGGCATTATTAATAGGCATTGATAGATACATGACAGAGATTGGACTAGATTCTAGCAATAATAATAATTTATTTATAAAGCGCTGTTAACAAACAAAATGTAGGCTCAAGGCGCTGTAACAACATTACAAACACAAACACGAGAGTTACAATGACAGTTAATCTAAAAAAGTTTTAAACAGATACGTCTTAATGTTCTTCTTAAAAGTGGTGTAGCATGTTGTCTGTCTGAGATCAATGGGGAGTGAGTTCCAAACTTTGGTCCAGTGCACTGAAAAAGCCCGCAGACCGTAGCTTTTGAGGCTGCAATAGATGCTTTGTTGAGCATATACTAGCCTTTAGCAATTGACTATGATAGATAAAAGTCAGGATGGACTCATTCTTTTATTACGTGGGCGTCGCTAGTGGAAAGGCAATTGTTTAAAACAATAAATAGAATCATTATCTGGTACAAAAAGTGCATTTAAAACAACCAATAAATAGATGAAGCTGGATTGGGTACAGACATTCGTTCGGCAAAGGCGGCCCTTAGAGGGGCCCTAGGTGAGTGCCATATCAATTTTTGTACGATGGGCTGGCAGTGACAAAAGATCTTCCTTATCTCGGGGCCCTCTAAGAATAAAACCGTATAGATTGTGTAGGATAGGCTATAATATCATAGAAAGCACAACCGTTTAGTATAGGTTAATATTACAATCAAAATTAAACTATCATGGGAAATGTGTAGATTTTCCTTCTAACTGTAAATAAACACTTCGGCCTCTGAGCTCTGTCAGTAGTTTTCCTCTTCCCAACAAAAGTTTTCAATATTTCAAATTTATATTTTTTTGTTATTAGCACTACTTCTATGTATACATCTATCTATTTTTAAAGGAACATACCGTTATCGTTATTGCTAGACTGAATATAATAATAATAATTGTTATTATTATTATTAACATTAATATTAGGCTATTATTATTATTATTATTCAAAACATAAATTCATAGTCATGCACTGACACTGATAAGAATACTTTTCATAAAAGGGAACTAGAATGTATTGCCATCTCCACCCAATAATATCCATAACAAACTATAAGAAGAAGAAATATAATTCAGGATCTTACCATCTCTGTGATTCCGTGTACTACCGTATAATTATTTAAACATTGACACCATTACCATTATTTATTATTAGCTCTACTGCTCTACTTCTATATACATACCTTCATATTTTGAAGAAAAATATTGTTATTACTAGACTTATAATAATAATAATAATAATAATAATAATAATAATATAACTCCTTATTATAAATACTTGCCACAAGAGGTTCTCGAGTCTACTGAACATATGCTATACTGGGTAAGGCCTATTCTGACCGACAAAACGGTAGATTTCAATCGCCCGGATCTTCTGTTCGTTGATAAAAAAGAAAAGAAAAAACCGCTACCATTATCGAGATCGCCGTACCACTGTCTCATAATTTAAGAAAAACTGAGATAGAAAAATAAAGAAAATATGGGAACCTAGGCTTGGAGATTAAGCGTTTATGGAGATTGTTCAAAATAACAATATACCCCATTGTTATATCAACTGAGGAGATTTTAACAACTGACCTCACAGACACCTTCAAGACCTTTAACATTCCCAGGAACATCCTCGTTGCCTGTCAGAGGGCGGTAATTGTTTAAAACTAATAATTTAAATAATTGTTTAATTTGTTAAAAATTAATTCATTGCGCAAAGTTTCCACTTGATCCGAGTATGGAAAATGAGATTCTCGTACCTGACATGCAGACAGAGTGAGTTGATATAAGCTTTGCAATCATCACTGTCGTTAATAGCGCATTCTGTACTAAAGGGACGCTGGGATCCATTTTAGCATAGAGCTACTACAGATTGAGATCCATCGTATGGATGACGGAGGCTGGTGTTGATCTAATTGAGATTGCAGTGTACACAGTTTTGTTTTAGCAAACACCGAGACTGCGACGCAGACGATAGATTTTATTTATACATTTATATCAATACTAGCCTCTACCCATCTCTTATGATATACTCTCTTCCATTTAAAGACCTTATCATCAATCCTCCCAAACACAATTTTCTCTCTCTTTCTATTTCTTTCTCTCTCTCTCTCTCTGTCCTGAGTCGCCCACACATGAAGGAATCAAGATTTCTAACTCAAACATATTGAGGTCATCTTTAAATCATTAAAAAAACAACCTGACTCCGAAGGGACCTCACCCGACCTCGCGGTGCTCACCGAAGCGCATCCCCCACAGACACGAGCCTGCGAGATTGATGGAGATTCGGAGCTCAGAAAACAGATACTCCCCCTCCCCTCTCTCTCTCTCCCACCCACCATCTTCCCCATTCTTCCACTTGCACTGATTTTCAAAATATTAAAAAGTAAAACCACTGACTAAAAAACCTACAAAACAAAAAAACATGTTTCGAACTTGTCTAATCAACTCTTTTGAACATCCAAATCACAGCTATCCTGACATGAGCGAAATTAGGTTTGATACCTCAGGTATATGAGATTGTTGATAAATGAGAGGGTGCCTTTTAGGGCGTTGGAGGGCGCCGTTTAGAGCGTTGGAGTGAGTGAGGTTTCGAGGTAAAGGGCGCCTCTGTATGACCATGTTTCCCTATCTCTACTCCATCTAAATGAGTCCTGTTAGGGCCTGGTCAGAGCTTCACCACGCTGTCAATAATAGAATTGGGGAGAAGACAAAATTGGAAACTCGGACAACGGTTCTCAGAGTGGGAGTTTTACTGGCACCTTCACGTCAATTTATGCAACAGATACGTATTGTCCTTACGTTGTTCTTGTGCCAGTATTTTCACACTGCTCCTTGAAAACAAAGACTTGGTCTTTATGTATCTAGTATGTTCTGGGATACAGTGTCGAGGTGGTGGATCTCACGCCTACCCAAGTAGCGTCTTTGGTTCAAATTCTGGGTAGACGAAATAATAAATGGTACTAAGTAGCGTCCTTCACCTTTATCTAAGTGTCCTTTGCCTTAAATATAATTTAATTCACTAACAGGCCTGACCCTTCTTTGATGTTGTCTTCCAATCGCTTCCTCTGTCTGTCTCTTCTTCTTCTTCCGGATACACTATACCTAAACAGAACGAGTCGATGTTTTGAGAATGGTCTTGTTTTTGTTGGAACATGTCATCGTTTTAAAAAAATACGACCGATTCGATTTTCTTTCTTTCTTTTCCTTATATCTGTACATGTCAAAAGAAAACTATTTTCGGCAGAATGCAACCAATAATGCGCGGTGGCTGTGCGGTAAAGCGCTTGGCTTCCGAACCGTGGTCCGGGGATCGAATGCTAGTAAAGACTGGGATTTTAATTACGGGATCTTCGGGCGCCTCTGAGTCTAATGGTTTCCTGACATTGGTTAGGGAGAAGTAAAAACGGTTGGTCGTTGCGCTGGCCACATGACACCCTCGTTAATCGCAGGTCACAGAAACAGATGACAATTACATTATCTGTCTTATTACAAGGTATAAAAGGAGGACTTTACTTACCCTTTTAACTACCAATGTTAAATTAAATGTTACGAATCTTAGGCCACTGCAGCCTATGCGATCGCAGTGGGCTACAAACTTTCATAGGTCCCGCGCCAATTCTAGGTGTAAATTAATAAATTAAACCATTATAACTTATGCATAATAACAGGGGTTTCCGCGTCTTCCTGATTTTTCAGGGCCTCCTGGAAATCTCCTAAAATTATTAAAATCTCCTGAAAAGTAGACAAAAATGTAATTTTGGGGTTTCAATCGTAAGCACGATTAATCTAAAAGGCATTGTCAGCTTTCATTTCGTAAAAATTTATTGCAGACACATCTATTTTCTAATGCAAAATCTTAATTTTGGCATTTTGCGTATTGGCTTATTCCTACCCAGACTGGCCTCCGCGCAATCCGTTTGGCTTAGGCCCCCGCAAATGTTGGGGCCGGCCCTGGATATAGTTTACTATCCCATCATCCCCAAGGTCACGTGATTGTAATTTCTCTATGATATAAGTCTCGTTAACATGTAGTGTCCATTAAGTCAAATCTAGTGGTCTTTTATTTATAACACACGTTTAGATGACCCTGTCTTTCTATATTGATCTGAGGTGTCTGAGCATGTGTGTGATGCTTTCAATATTCCTCATCCTGGTTTTGTGTGTGTGTGTGTGTAATAGTCGCTGACTTTTTTATTGTTGTCGCTACAATAGTTAAACAAAAGGTTATATTTAATTAACTCCCCTGCTCAATAACCTGAGTCTAACTGCCTGGGATAACCCTCTGTTGTAACTTTAAATAGAAATCGATATATCGAGCCGTCTTTTGTTGAAGAGCTTATATTTTGCAGGGTTTTTTTTTTTTTAATACCCGTCTTTTGTTTGTGACTTCTTGTAGAGAGGAATATTTAATGTGAAAAGGCGTTGCAAATGTTATCTATCCTATAAGGAATGCTAGGCTGTTTTCGAAGACTCGATTTGACGAGATTGACTGTTGGATTCTATATCATGAGTTAAAAATAATTTAAACGGCTACACTCTATGTAATTTCTGGACAGCTTAAGGCTCATATGCTTTTCTTCTGTGTTCTTACTATTAAGTTGGATGGTTTAGCGGAGAAAAGGGGGGGTGGGGAACTGCTGTGTGGGCGACATCTTTCCGATCATAGACTATGTCCAGGCTTTCAACTCGCTTGTTCGAGATGAACCATAGTCGTTCTACGACTGAAGGAGGCCAATAATCGAGATGAAATGCGTAATGTGGTTTTAGATTAGGCAGCTCTGCATATAGTTTATCTTCTATATTGAGGGTTTTGGGGCCAGTGCTTTGTTCGGGCCTCTCGATAAAGAATGCAGCTTTGAAGGATGTGCTCGGCATTTTCTAGTGACACTCCACACGAGCATGTGCTATAAACAATTTTCAGCATTCGGAACATGTGTTATCTCATTCTGGTATATCCGGTTCTAAGGCGAAAATTATACATTGTTATTATTATATGTTATTAATCGTGAATCTTCGGCACTTCGGAACATTTTTATTTCAATGTAGTCTATATACATAAAAAATGAATTAAGATTCTATTAGAACTAGATGTATAGATTAAACCTTGTAAATATTTTAATTTTCTCTACAATAATGTGGACATGTTGTAGATGAAGAATTTAAAACATTAATGAAATATTTAATACATTCAAATCTAAATAAACTTTTAGTATTAATTTTTTTTTTCGTATTTTGTTTCCTTCCAGGTTTGGTTTAAAAATAGACGAGCGAAGTGGCGCAAGCGGGAAAGAAACATGGAAACATTTAAGACCGGATTTGGCCCACAGTTCAACGGTTTGATGCAGCCTCCTTTCGATGATGGGCTGTACACCGGGTACCCTTACCAGAACTGGGCCGCCAAGGTGCCGTCTCCGCTCAGCTCCAAAACCTTCCCATGGGGCTTAAACATGAATATGAACAGCTCTGTGAACCCCCACCTCTCTTCTGTGGTCTCCACGCAGTCCCTCGGCGGGTTCTCTTCCTCCCCGGGGCCCATCAGCAGCATCAACTCGTCCATGATGGGCTCGGGCAGCGTCCCCGGAAGCATGAACTCTCCGGGGGCCCCGTGCCCTTACGGGCCACCAGCCCCGCCTTACATCTACAACCGAGACCAGTGTACGAACAGCATCGCGGCGCTGAGGTTGAAGGCCAAGGCTCACTCGTCGCCGTTCTACCCCTCGATGCCGTCTCGACAGCCCACGCTGTCTGCCTGCCAGTACGCCACAGTGGGCAACAGCGCAGCGGTATGACATGCCCCTCAGCCCTATCCTTCCCCGGCACACACCACCTACCCCGTGTCGTCCTCGGCACTCACAGCCCACGAAGAGTCCAGCAGCAGCATCTCCAAGCTCTCTGACCCGCTGAGCTTAAGCCGAGAGCTGAGCTTTCTGTAAACTCAAAAGTGCACACCAAACGCTGTAACACGTGAACATCCACAATGCAGTACTGAAGTGTCAGATCATGCCCAACACTGCCACATAACCACACCTTGAACATAATTCGGCTTCTTTATTCAAAACAACACAAAGAAATATAAAACTTGGCTAATGCTTGAATGAAAACAAGTTAACAATACAACGTTCTTTTCTGGGTTTTTTTCAAAGTCTAACTTTTAAGTTTTTCTGTATAATTCAAAGGCATTTAAGCATGAGGCGGGGATTACAGTAGCATTTGATTACAATCACATAAAAAAAAAAATCTTGTTCAGACATTTAAGTCTAAGTTGAAGTGTCGATATGGCTACTTAAGGCTCTAATATCAGTTTGTTGATCATAACTACAATCCTACATGACAAAGTGAAATAAACGCGAAATGAAATATATTTCTTCTTGAACTCAATAAACTGCATGACTTAAAGGAAATATATTTTTTTTAAAGTATAAATGGTGAGCTCCACATATTTTATATGTAATGTTAAGTCATAATACAACGTTCGCTAGTGTATTCATTAGGCCATGAAGTTGAAATTAAAAATATCGCGACCATAACTGCCAAAAGCTTGAAAGTTTTTAGCGCTCCATTAAAGGAAACGCACGCACACTAAGAATAAATGAAGAAAGGTTAGTTGCTGGAATCTGATGTGAATTTAGTTGTCAATTTAAAAAACGGATGGATGAAGCAAAATACATCATAGAAAAAATGACTGAATGTTGAAATCAATAATGAATTGTTAGCATCTGAAATAAACAAAATACTATAGAGACAGTATCGACAGATAAATTTATGACCAAACGACTTAGCCATTTCTTAAAATCGTCATTTAGTTTAGATAATATCTACAATATACATTCATTATGATCAAGAGTAAACCATGCAATCGAAATTTTGAGACATTCGTATTGAGATTTGTCAATAGTTTCATTCACCAAGACCTCGGGAGTATCTTAAGAAAAAATGTTTTCTGTATAGTAGTAAGAATAACTTATAATGGGGATACTTAAACTAGGCCTACGCATGGTACTATCACTGTCTTGCATATTATAAAAATGGGAAACAAAACAATAGTCTACAAGTCTAAAGCAACTTGAGAAAGGTTAGAATCACTTTGAATATAATATTCACTGTTATTCAAACACAACAAAACCAAACAACTCCCCGGCATTTGATCTGAACACTTTCACACTGCACTGTCGTCGCTTCAACTGGAGTTTAAACTCTTGTGAGCTTACGACCAATTTTTCGACCTGAAGGATAGGGTAATGAGGTATATAAGGACTTCTAAAACAATTAAACAAACTGAATAATGTTTGTGCAAACAAACTAATAATGAACCTTAACAAACTTTGAAACTGTGTTTATCCACTCTCTGTGTACATATCATTGTGAATGTTTCATGCTTTGAAAGTCAATATTTCTCGGATACAAATGTCGCTTACAAGACGCATTGATTGTCTTTGGGATCTGAAGCCGTTTTGGAGATGTGTTGAGACGGCCACTTGTATCTCGACACCTGCGCTTGAGAAGAGCCGTGTGGACTCTATCGCAGCTGTCCTTTATTGGCAAAAAAACACATTTCTGAGATCCAATCATATCAATATTGCTGTTCACTATATGTTATTGTATGTTTCTTATCCTCAATTGTACTGTATTCCCTCAGTGAGAGTTTCTAATGTCTATTAATTATAACAACTATTTTGACCTTCTTTTAACATGATACACTTAAGTTCTTGAAATTTGATTTAATAGATATTTAACTCGATTCAATTACTATTGTATGTTTAATATTTACATAATAAATTGTTTTGAAACCTTTTAAGAACCCTCTTTTATTATAAAAATAAGATAAGAATATTAATCAATTCTCATACAGAGTCCTAATATATACAATGTGAATTGAAGCCTCTTTGAATATTTGTTTTGCCACCTCTTATAAATATCTTTACATTTGAACCTGCTGGACGATCTCGTTTTGTTTTATGTAATCAACAAAGTCAAAACTTTTAGTCTTTGAGTTTGAATTGCTGCGTGTCTGTGTAGTGTGATAGGCGGTCTGGACTGTCGTCTCGGTAGTCCCGGGTTCAAATCCTGTCCGCTGCTATTCCTCGCCAACCTGCGTGGGGTTTAGTCTAGAAAGCAAACTGATGTAGTTAGCTTCAATTCTGAAACATACAAATCTTGAAATCTCTGAATTGGCATTCCCCCTTTTTAGGAGCAGTGGTAAAACGCTTGACCTCTAAATCGAGGGTCCCGTGTTTGAATCCTGAAATTTTCAATTTCGGAATCTTTGGCGCGCCTCTGAGTCCACCCAGCTCTAATGGGTACCTGACATTAGTTGGAGAAAAGTAAAGTCGGTTGGTCATTGTGCTGGCCACATAACACCCTCGTTAACCGTAAGCCGCGGATAAAGATGACCTTTACATCATCTGCACCATAGATAGGGGGATATTCATCCTTTTTATTTCAACCCTTTTAGAATTTTTAAAAAGTGTTTCTTTTAAATTAATTTAACTTAGCCTTGAACACATTTATATTGAACATAATATAAAATACTTTCAGAATAATGAAATCGTGGAGTGAAAACATTTTCTCGGCCTAGACAGTATTTTAACAACATACAACTTATTACGCATGTTTTGATCTAGAGAAGCGGTTCTCAACCTGTTAAGCTCGGCGACCCCTTTTTACAATTCCACAGGTTGAGAACCCCTGACCTAAAGGATACTGTACATTAGAAACCTACACATTCCAAGTCAAATTTTGTAAACCACTTTTAAATCTAGCTTTATAAAAGAAAGAGTGAGGTAATTCGAATAGCATATGTAAGAGGTCAAGGATATATAATAAATGTAACATATCAATATTTTAAGAAATCAAAAATGAATTTTGTTTAACTTTAAAGTTCATAGTTCAAGAATGAGAAAGCTATCGTATGGAGTATAAGTCACAACTATATTGAAACATATAAACTAATGAACAAAAAGAAGTGTGTAAGTGTTAGCTATACCATTGTTATTAGTGCACCATAACAATCCCAGCTTTCGTTCCCAGAGTTCAGCAGTAACATATTGCTTATGTGTGTGTGCAAGTACTCCCCCCCCCCCCCTCGCTGTGTTCCCGCAGTCTCTGGTCATTCAATGATCCTATCGCCATACATTAAATGTTGCCATGGAAACATTCTGTACATATGTAAACATTTTTTTTTCTCTCTCTCTCTCTCTCTCTCTTCCTTTTGAGATATAACAGTGATTAAATTAATATGACTTTAACTCATTAAAACTATTTTAAAAAATCGTATTTTGTCTATTGTATTTTCATTTGAATGATTTGATTGTATACACTAATGAAAACAATTGTGTTTTTTTTTCATTGAACCAAGACCATGATCAAGACATAGCAGAAAATGAAATAAAGGAAACGTTGGTTTATTCTCTTTGGCTTTGTTCATGTGTGAATTATAAAGCAAGTCATATAGTTTATTTACTATTTTACAAAGGTTATGTCAACTCACAGTATCTGTCTGTATGGTAAAAAAGTTATTTCTCACAAACCCAATCTCGGGTCAAGTTGACATTTTGCACTACTATTTCTTTTACCTGACATCTCTTTCTTTCACAACTGGTTTAGACAAAGTGATAGGATCATAGCGCATTCAGAAAGCTAAAAGCTAAACAAAAACAGTTTGTAAAAATATTTCTAATCGCACAGATTTATTATGTCTGATACATATTTATATAGTAAAATGACCGATCCAAACTTATTGATACAATCACACTTAATATAAACTTCTTTGATTTTTTTTTAAATATTTTTTTTTTGGTTTTCTCATTCTTTATTCAACTCTTAACTGACAATTTCCAAATAAAACCAAACATCTGAACTTGGAAATTGATAAAACTTAAACAAGAAGAAAAACGTGTAGGCATTGCACACGACCAACAATAGAGGACTTGTTCCCAGGACTTCCAATAGAGCTGAATAACCCTTCACGGAGATCCTGGCTACTCTTACTGTGTTGCAGAACAAAGCATTCCATGAGATGAACTAATGTCATTCCCTTCAAGTTTTGAGATACGAGACTCCTGTATTTTCATATGCTTTATACTAAGTTAGATCTTATGGTCATTGTATTTCATTTATATTTTATTAGAAAGAAAAAAAGAAATATATCATGTTTGTCAGAACATAGAATCTAATTACTGTAGTTACAATTGACGCCCAGTGGTGTTTCTTTGAACGTAACATAAGTTTATTTATATACATTAAATTATAAGAAACTTAAATATACCTTATAAAAAGCAATATGAATTAGTTCAAATAGGTATTTAAAAAAATGCCTACTTGAATAGAGAACAGAATAAGACGTAGAATCTATATATTCTACTTAACATCTACAAATTTGTCTTTGGTGATATAGCAGCTCAATGATCTTCTGGAAGTCTACGGCTGTACACGTTGTTCAACTCATTAACTGCCTCTCACACTACAATCTCTAGTTCTTCACTTCTTGAATCATACCAACTCTCTATCTTCTCGACCATACTGTCATAGTGAAAGTACAGGGTTTCCAGCCAGACTGACACGGACAATGAAACAATAATATTGTAACAATCCATATAGTCTTGCTCTAACGGTTAAATAATATCCTCCACAATTACATCAATATAAAACCAAAAAAAAATACAGTGAACTTACCCACTAAAAGTGGACAAGGGCTTATCTTATCTTATATAATATAGACGTTACTTCAAAAAAGAAGATGATTACGTCCTACGCGTCATGCATTTAGTCATGCATATTAACCAATGACTTAAATTCTGCCAAGTCACTGGTTTTCCTGGCTAGCTCAGGTAACCCATTCCATGCTCTAATAGCACTAGGGAAGAAGGAGTATTTGTATAAATTTGTCCTAGCATATGGGACGAGAAATGTGCCTTTATCTTTGTGTCTTTCAGAGTATTTTATTAAATTTTGTTTTTGTATTTGAAGATGATGGTTCAGTGTTTTATGTATAATTGCTACTTTACTATTGAGTCTTCCAATCTATACATACATTACACACTGGTCATGAGGAGTCATTCACAACAGAGTTCAATTGGAGTCATTCAGACAAACAGTCATAATAAACCTGCTAAAACAAAAGTATATATGGAGATCCGTTTGATTGTCGTCTGAGCTGAGCTGGAGGCTCTTCGAGCTCAAAGTTTGAAAAAAAACCTGTTAGGTCGTCCAGCCTGAACAGTAAAAAAAAAAAACCTGTGTGAACACACAGTTCTGTTTGAGAGCGACCCGAGTCAATGCCTATGTAAAGCATTGCTGTTTCCAATGCCTTTGGCCCCCGACTCGTGGCCGAAGGCCGAGGACACCGGGAGCCTCCGTCATTTTCCTTCACTATATCAAGCTAACCGTGGGGGACTCGCCATTTATGTAACGGTCCTTTGAGGAACGGCGCATGGATGTGTGACAGTTTTGTGGGGACTTTTTCACAACCCCGTCCGTGCAAGGGGCTGACTCTCGTCTACCCGTGGGCATCCCCACGGGGGTTATGTTATGCCATTCGTTTCGCCTAGCTACCCCCTCAAGTAGCCGTTTCCAATCCAGGTGCCACGATGAGGCAGAACAGCTCACCTGGGCATGTCGAGATCCTGACAATGCTCTAATACAACAGATGAATAAGAGTCTAAGAACATGTCTTAAAATAGGTCTTTGAAAGAATGCATAGTGAAAAGGTTAATACATATATAGATAAAGTTTTAAAAAAATATATATGCATTTATTTTTAAAAGTCTAAAGAAGTCTTTAGGAAAAGTTTAAATAGTCCGAAAAAAATCCCCCAAAAAACGAACCGGCCTATAGTTTTGTGGATTATTTAAAACCCGTTTGTCTACTCACTTCATGTATTCATTCATTAGCGTTGATATGTTCAAATGAGCACCCGGTTTCTTAATTCAAAAGTTCATTGTCTCTCAACATGTCCTGTGTATGTCCTATTTAGAACGATGTCCTTTTGATTTGGAGATGTGGATAACACCAAAAGCTTTTCAATATTAATATTGAAAATTCGTTTGTTTATCTAGTGGATTGGATTTATATGTCAAACTTAGCTAATGTTCCTTTCAAATTTTCTCTTTCGCCACGAAAATGAAAGTAGTTTTACGAAAATGGGTTTACGTCAAAATCAAATATAAAATACTATGGAAACGGGTTGACCCGATTAGTTAAAAGCTCATTTTATAGAAATAAATTTAGCTATTAAATTGAAAGAAGCGCGAAATGAATGTTATATAAAGTACAATTAAAACGGGTTTACTCGATTTATTAAACGAATAGGATTAAAAAGTACGTCAGGACGTCTAAATTCGCAGATATACGAACGAATTTATATCAAAATGCTTTATAAACACAAATTTGAAGGTTAATTTTATTAAAAAATGAAAACAATAGACTATATTTTGTATTCTCATGTGTCAAAGTAAAAAACTATCTGTGCAACGTGTGGTTTCTAAAATTAGATCTAGATCCTTTCGATCTTGTCTCATGTAAACATGGCCTAGATCCATGAAATAATAATACTTTCATAGAGTTGGAAAAACATTTTTTTTGAGGTTTTTAAGTTTTGTTTTAGGGCTACTATACATTCGTCACGGTTCCAGTTAGTACCCGAGGAACATGTATGCCAAGTTTTATCAAGATTGGTCAAACGGTTTTGATTTCTATGCGGGATATACATACATACATACATACATACATACATACATATATACATACATACATACATACATACATACAATGACATACATACATACAATGACTACATACATACATACACACTTACATACATACATACATACATACATACATACATAACATACATACTCACACACATACATAAATACATACATACATACATATTGCATACATACACACGCCTTACTTTCTGCTTTACAGTATAGATTACGTTGAGATTTCAATTACAAGCACGGTACATTTATTGCAAAATGAATGTCTCATTTCAGTTGCCAAAAAAAAAGAGCGAATCATTTGCAAGAAAGGCATTAACGTATTCCCTTTATAATAATGTAAAACTATTTAAACCATGTAACCAGGTGTCCTCGCCTCTGAGTCCACCCAGCTCTAATGGGTGCCTGACATTAGTTAGGGAATAGTAAGGGCGGGTGGTCGTTGTGCTGGCCACCCATGTGAACCGTGGGCCACAGAAACAGAAGATCATCTGCCCAATAGATCGAAAGGTTTAAAAGGGGAACTTAACTTAAACATGTCTCAAAAACAAAGCAAGAAAAAAAAAACACTACCTCTTCTCCTTTGCAAAAGTCTACAATGCTACACTCTTCTCTTTACAACATCGGCATTTCACTACCTTGCTTCTTTCACTAACTTACCATCTAGATACCTATCTTACTTACCATATCACTCTCTTACTTTTTTCAATACATCTAAATCTTTATACTTCACTTTCTACCACCATAAGATACCAACACCTCACTTTTTCACTTGATCAACATGCCACAACCTTTCCGTTTACCTCACTTATTGACGACCTTACGTTTTTACTATCTTGAGATCTCACTACCGGTACCTCGCTCTCTTTACCACCTCACTTACCTATTACCTCAATATCTAATTACTTCACAATTTTATGTCCTTTTTCCAGTTCATCCAACAACACATTTATTTCTCTTATGCAAATGCATCATACCTATAAATAAACTGTTTTATTAGACATAGATATTTTTACACCTGAAGCTATTCACACCCACCAATAGCGTTATAAATAAAATCTAAATCTAAATTTATTGTGTATCATGATTTAGCAAAAAAAATGTAAACCTGAAAGCCAGCTGAATTTTTATTTCTCTGCTATTTAGGTTTTACTTTTGCGCCTGAAGACAAAAAAAGTTTCTCTTTGATGTGGCGGAGACGTATTAAAATAATGACGAGATCTGACGTCTTAAGATAAGTGATTTGGGTTCAAATGTTCCTCTTCTGTGACGAATGGGAGGAGATGTAACTCCAAGGCATAGATCTACTTCAATTCTTTTGTGCAAATGGCCTGGGTTCGTTCCTTGTGGTTTGTTTTGCTACACCATTGTTACGTGTCATTATGTTGTGTATATAAGAATAAAGACAGAAAAAAATAGAAAAGGGAAGTAAGAAGAAAAAAGAGCCAGAAAGAGCAAAAAAAAAAAGGAAAAATAATATGGAAAGAGATAGAAATATTAAAAATGAGGAGGGAAATCAAGACAAAAAATGAAGAAAGAAAATAAAAGAACAGAAGAAAGAAAAACGGAAAGAAATGAAAACGACAGAGGGAGAAAGGAAAGAAAGTGTGCAATAGAACGAAAGAAAAAGAGATACAAAATACGGAAGAAATAAATGAGTTAAAAAGATATAGAGAAGAATAGAGAGACAAAAAGAGAATAAAGGCAAAGAAATAAAGAAAGAGAGATAAGAAAAAAGAGAAACGGAAATACTAATGAGATAGAAAATTATCATTACACATTGGGCAATTTTATTGCTAGCAGCCAAAATCAAATTTTGTGTCAAGGTTAGAGGTCAAGGTCTTCTAATTTTATGCAATGGAAAGATGAGATAAAAGATAGACGCGACACCAAGTAACAATTTATTACATAATTAATCAAAGCTCCTATGACATTCAATAAACTAAGATAGAATCTCTTTTTTTTTTTTTTTTAAACTATTAATCGTAAAATTTGTTTAAAAATAAAAAGTAATGGAGTTTTGTTACAAGATCTAGATAGTTCATCTTTAACATGTTCTTTTGCACCAATGCCTCTGCATGTAGAAATAGGGCTCTCAAACTGGTGTTTGGGGTTCTACCAGAGGCGGCCTTAGAGAGTAATGGGTGGGGCAATCGCCCTGGGCCCCGTGGATTTGGGGGGGGGGGGGGGAGGATGGTGCGATAAAGAGAATCTTATAAATATTTTACTCTGTTATCCCTCATCTTCATCTATCCTTAGCTCCATCATTCCATAACTCCATCATTCCTTAGCTCCATCATTCTTTAGCTCCATCATTCCAAAGCTCCATCATCCATCCGTTCAAAGTTTCCATCATTCCTTAGCTCCATCTTTCTTTAGCTCCATCTTTACAAAGCTCCATCATTCATCAGTTTCATAGTTCCTTAATTTCTTAGTTTTGTAATTTTTTAGCTCCATTATTCCTAAGCTCCGACATGCATCTGTTCCAAAGTTCCGTCTTTCTTTAGCTCCATCATTACTTAGCTCCATCATTCTTTACCTCCATCATTCCTAAGCTCTATCATCCATCCGTTCCATAGTTCCATCATTCTATAGCTCCATCATTCCTTAGCTCCATCTTTTTTTAGCTTCATCATTCCTAAGCTCTATCATTTTTTAGCTCCATCATTCCATAACTCCATCATTCCTTAGCTCGATCATTTTTAACTCCATCATTCCTTAGCTCGATCATTTTTAACTCCATCATTCCTAAGCTCCAACATCCATCCGTTTTATAGTTCCATTATTCTATAGCTCCATCATTCCTTAGCTCCACAAATCTTTAGCTCCATCCTTCCAAAGCTCCATCATTCATCATTCTATAGCTCCATCATTCCTTAGCTCCATCTTTCTTTAGCTCCATCATTCCTTAGCTCCATCATTCTTTACCTCCATCCTTCCTAAGCTCCATTATCCATCCGTTCTATAGTTCCATCATTCTATAGCTCCATCATTCCTTAGCTCCATCATTCATTCGCTCCAAGTTTACATCATTCTATAGCTCCATCATTCCTTAGCTCTATCTTTCTTTAGCTCCATCATTCCAAAGTTCCATCATCCATCCGTTTCATAGTTCCTTAATTTCTAAGCTCCGTAATTTTTTAGCTCCATTATTCCTAAGCTCCGACATCCATCCGTTCCATAGTTCCATCATTCTATAGCTCCATCATTCCTTAACTCCATCTTTCTTTCGCTTCATCATTCCTTAGCTCCATCATTCTTTACTTCCATCATTCCTAAGCTCCATCATCCATCCGTTCAATAGTTTCATCATTCTATAGCTCCATCTTTCCTTAGCTCCATCTTTCTTTAGCTCCATCATTCCTAAGCTCTTTCATTCTTTAGCTCCATCATTCCATAACTCCATCATTCCATAGTATCATCATTTTGTAGCTCCATCATTCGTAAGCACCATCATCCACCGTTCCATAGTTCCATCATTCTATAGCTCCATCATTCCTTAGCTCCATCTTTCTTTAGCTCCATCATTCCTTAGCTCCATCATTCTTTACCTCCATCATTCCTAAGCTTCATTATCCATCCGTTCCATAGTTCCATCATTCGATAGCTCCATCATTCCTTAGCTCCATCTTTGTTTAGCTTCATCATTCCTAAGCTCTCTCTTTTTTTAGCTCCATTATTTCATAACTCCATCATTCGTTAGCTCGATCATTTTTAACTCCATCATTCCTAAGCTCCATCATCCATCCATTCCATAGTTCCATCATTCTATAGCTCCATCTTTCCTTAGCTCCATCTTTCTTTAGCTCCATCATTCCTAAGCTCTATCATTCTTTAGCTCCATCATTCCATAATTCCATCATTCCTTAGCTCCATCATTTTTTAGCTCAATCATTTCTAAGCTCCATCATCCATCCATTTCATAGTTCCATCATTCTATAGCTCCATCATTCCTTAGCTCCATCTTTCGTTAGCTCCATCATTCCTAAGCTCTATCATTCTTTAGCTCCATCATTCCATAACTCCATCATTCCTTAGCTTCATCATCCTACCGTTCCATAGTTCCATCATTCTATAGCTCCATCAGTCCTTAGCTCCATCTTTCTTTAGCTCCATCATTCCTAAGCTCTATCATTCTTTAGCTCCATCATTCTATAACTCCATCATTCCTTAGCTCCATCATTTTTAGCTCCATCATTAGTAATCTCCATTAACCATCCGTTCCATAGTTCCATCATTCTATAGCTTAATCATTCCTTAGCTCTATCATTCTTTAGCTCCATCATTTCAAAGCTTCATCATCCATCAGTTTTATAGTTCCATCATTCCTTATCACTATCATTCCGTAGCTGTATTTTATGGAATATTTCTTTTAAAAAATGTATTTTTTTTAATTCTACAAATCAATGACTCTTATATCTCTGAGAGAGTCACAAACATTAGCTGGACATGTTTTACAAACACTTTGTGCATGTTTCATTCAATCTGTGGCTACAGTAACACCTCTAGTCTTCACGGTTTCCTGGTTCTGTACGTCACTTTTTTTGGCCACTTGCCCAGGACCCAGAGCTCTGCTAAGGCCGCCTCTGGTTCTACAAAAGAGAGTAACAAATCTTACTGAAGAGAGTCAAATTAAAGATATTGACAAGCCATGTTTGAACATG
This sequence comes from Biomphalaria pfeifferi, assembly GCA_030265305.1. NCBI lineage: Eukaryota > Metazoa > Mollusca > Gastropoda > Planorbidae > Biomphalaria > Biomphalaria pfeifferi. The sequence continues at coordinate 61,711 of JASAOG010000383.1, forward strand.
TAGAAGTCAGAGCTAGTACTAAACTTACTCTGTCTTCTAGGATTTTTGAAAACTGTAGCAATTCACCAAAGAGATCCAGACACCCTGTGTGTTTACATTCGTTACAGCAATAAGGAATTCATAAAAATTCTATCATTTAAGACATTTTCTACAGAGACACTAAGAGACTGATATGGACTAACATTGGCGTGGTGGTCGGGCGGTAAAGCGAGTTCGAATCCTGGTGACGATATAGCAGTGAAGGATATCTAGGGGTGGGGAGAAAGAGAGAGGGAGAAGGAAGAAAGCTGAAGGAAATTTAAAAAAAAATAAAATTATCAGGAGCCCACCCTGTGTGACATATCCAGCACCCAACTGCGTTCGCTGTCATGATCTTTGTCAAAGATGACATCTCTACATGTTATTTCTCGACAGTGACAATGTCAATAACAAGACCCAGGGGACATCCATTTGTGAAATTATTTCAGATCCCTGTCTTGCCAACTAATTTTGAATATTAATAAGGATAGTCTGCGAGTTCGAAGATTAATGTGGATTGCAGTGTTTCACGTGACGACGCAGCCCCAGCTGCGACCTACATATTTAGCCACATTCAACGCTAACATAACCATTGTCCTCCGGTGGTCGATTTAGATTTTCTTTTCCACATCTGTCCTCGTCAGTGGATTTTCTTTTGGTCTCAAATGTTTTCGTGTTAATAATAGACCACTACAATAAAGACAACCATATTTAATCTAATTCTAACTTGCACAGGCCAATGAAAAAATTTGGAGAAAAAATTGCAAAACTTGGAACAGATCTCAAACATAGTAGAGCACTATGACATTATGTTACTAGTGTAACTCTGGCTCTACTACGGAAATTGAGATACATTTATTTATTTGTCGATTTAGATATTGACGGGCTGGTATTTAATAAATTGTATTTTCTCGCTGTTTATTTTATTTGGTGTTTATTTCATTTGGGGCCCCCGAATGAATGTCCTAAAATTGTTTTTTCATTAAATATTAAAAATTACATTATCTCATGTCATGATGCCGAATGTCAAAATACAGAGGCCCCTAAAGGGCCAAGCCCCCCCCCCTCCCCCCCAGGGCCAGCAAATCCCTAGCTAAATCACAGCTCAATGGCGTTCTTTCGTCTCGATAGACCATATTTTCTTTTGCAACTTCTTTTGTGAAGACCAATCCTATCTATATTTCTGCGGTCAAGGGTTGGACATTTGTAATATATATATATCGCGTTAAGGCAGGGTTTCTCAAACTTTTACTAGTGACACTCCATAGATTTTTTTAAAAAATGCGTTCGCCACACTCCCTTTACTCTGCTAGAGAGGTGGAGGCGTGGGGTAGGGCTCACCAAACGTTTATTAACATTCTGAGTAAGGAAAAAGTAATTCTCCAGACCCTATTCGTCCTAGAAGAGGGAAAAGAATTAAAGATAAATCAAGAAGCATTGGAATTGGCACTACATACAGTATGAGAGATGGTCGAGGCAGCAGAACAAGTACATGTGTAATCGTCGTAAGATAGTCCTCGAGTTCAGCAAGACTGCTTGTAGAAATGACGTCACTTAATTTAATATTTTAATTCAACTTTGGGAAGAGAATATGGAGGAATAGACGGCCTGTTAAATGAAATAGACTCAAATGTAACACAAGACGGTGAGGAATGGTGAGATGCAGTCGACAGATCATGTGTGATACCCGACGATCCAATAAGCCTACAACCCCTAAGGAACGGGTACTTTTACTGTTTATGGACCCCTTTACAAGCCCTGCAATATTAGCAGACCCCCAAAGCAGACTGATTTGTCTGGTCGAACTGCATATTTTTAAAGCCGCTGGCTCATTTAAAGTCCCCACAGCCGTGCGTGCTGTTCTGCGCTATTCGCAATGCAGTAAAGGAGGCGCGTATGGATTATTATTCAAATTATCCGATCAGGTAAACTAGCGTTTGTCTAAGAGGTTATTTTAATTTCTATACACTTTTTATATATCTGCGGACACTCTATGGTCATCTCGCAGACCCTTGGGGGTACGTGTACCACAGTTTGTGAACCACTGGACTAAGAACAGGTGAAGGTGATAGTGAATAATGCGGTATTATGTAATTAATACTTAAATATGGATTTATATTAACAATGTTAATAGAAAGTATTTTGAGAAACGCCAGGTTTAACTGAATGCTTGTTTTTTTCAAGAATGACTTCCAAGCAAAATTTCTGGATTTGGTCATTGTCTCCGATGGGTATACCCCGGTCACTATAATTGTAGTTTACGTTTAATTCTCTTTTTTAATGTTATCGTTTCAGGTGTAAGACATCTTAAATAGGTCAACAGCCTACGGGGAAATCATTTTTTATAACCTCCTCGCGAGTCCACTGCCTCTAGGGGGACACCTCTGAAGTGACAGACAGACAGACATCCAGACGGACATTTGGACAGAATTATTATAAATATAAATTTTATGTATAATTTATTTCCAAATGCCTCAGTTACCTTTGGGCAACACCAGGTAAAGTCAAACTAACTGTGCATTTGTATGTTCTGGCTATAGCAATCTTTCAATTTTTCTTTCCTTCCTTCCTTCATTTCTTTCTTTTCTTATTTTCTTTTTTCTTCCATTCTTTCTTTCTTTCTTTTATTCTTTCTTTCTTTTCTATCTGTCTTTCTTTGGTTTTGTTTTATTCTTTATTTCTTATCTTTTTTTCTTTTCTTCGCTTTCTTTCTTTTTCTATTAATTAAAAAAAATGTCTTTGCAACGAATGACCAAAGAAATACATAAATCTTTAACTTATATCGGAAGAGACAAATGACCTAACAACCTACAACCAAAGAAACAAATGAACTAGCAACTTATGGCTTACCAACACATAACCTCTGTCTGTGGCATTTTACGTCTCGAGAGACGATCTTTTCCCTTTGCAACTTCTTGTGTGACTAAAGAGGCCAATCCTTGATACACAGCTGCGATCGCAGGTTGGGCATATATAATCACCAAGCGCCGTTACATTTTCACCCTTCTTTCTGCTTCTGTTGTGTATGACATCTGCAATCTGTAACCCTTCCTTTATGCTCTCTCTCCATGTGGATCTGTCCAGTGCCACCTCTTCCCAGTTGCCAGTGTCGATTTTGAAGAGCTTCATGTCGCGTTTGCATACATCCGTATAACGTAAAAGTGGGCGACCAGCGGCTCTCCTGCCTTCTATTAGATCGCCATACAGGAAGTGGAAGTCGACCTACTGGCTTTCTACGAACGTGGCCAAGCCAGCCAAGGCGTCTGCTGCTGACAACACATAACCAAAGACATAAATAACCTAACAACGTATAACCAGAGTAATAAATAACCTATTAATCTTCAACCAGAGAAACAAATCTTCAACTAATGTAAAAGCCACAAAGTAATGACGGTTAAGAACTCGTGGGCGCTAATCACGCAGAAATCGAAACATATCTACCCAAGCGGACACACACGCACACTTGCACTTGACCTATCTGACCTAATGACAAGACACAATTAGAAATAATTAATATAAAAATAGAAATAGAACACTAAATGTGTTTGAAATACTAAAAAATAGGGTTTGAGAGAAGAGTGAACTTAAGGAAGGGGGGGGGGGGGCGGTACGGACCCAGCGAACAACACAAATAAAAAACTGTTCAATGCACTGTGACATCATGCCAGAGACAAAGCTGCCACACGCCAGACGATGACATGTCATTGTCACAAAGGATCAGTCCAATTTTAATTGAGCCAATTTATTTATGAGTCGACAGACAGCAGACGACACGTGACTAGAAATTTGAGACATTCATTGGAGCCTTTTGTTTATAATTGTCACTTTCTTTTTCTTCTTGCATTGCGGTCTTTTCATTAAGAAGCTAGCAGAAGACAGCATCAAAGAATGTAATGTGTCTCACACAGTAGACGTTAAGGATGGCAGATAGTTATAGAAGAAACAAGTTAGATCTCTTGTGGTGACCCAACTGTGCAACAAAGTATTGGAAGGTTAAAAGTTATGATATTGGACTTTGCATTAATCTAGTCGAGTATTCAAATAAAAATTTTGCCCAGTACGTAAGTTCTTTTTGCCAGCTTGGACGAGTGTTATATTAAACTCATTTCTAGATTTGTTTGGAAATCTGCCTGCTTATAATAGCACATTGCGTCTTCTTCTTCGTTCTCATTTTGCATGTCGGAGGGTTCAGATCAGTAATCCTAAAGCTGAGATGAACTGCGCAGTGGTTTCCAGATCAGGCAGTTCTCCGTATAATTTGTTTTTTTTCTATAGGAAGGTTTTGGGGCCAGTGTCTTGTTTGGGCCTCTCGATATAGTATGGAGCCCTGAAGGACATGGTCAGCATACTCTGATGAAGCTCTGCAAGGGGCAAGTTTCGTTAATCCCGACTTTTAGCTTCCGGAACATATGTTGTCTCATTCCGTCGTGTCTGGTTCTGAGTCGAGAAAATTTATGCGTTGGTCACGTGCGAGATAGCCCATGACTTGAACGTTAACTTTACCCCTTCACCCCCCCCCCCCCCAAAAAAAAACAACAAACAATGATGTCTCTTGTATCTTCTTCCCAAAAAACTTCTATGAGGTGTAAAAAGAAACCCAGTTCTTTGGCGTGTTAAATATACAATGCAACTAAAATATCAAAGATGCAAAATATATCAATGCATTGTTGATAGCTTTAAAGGAGTGGGCAATATTGGTGATTTGAATTGGAACATTCAGCAAAGAATCCAAAAACCCTAACTCGACTACTTTACACTTCTAAAACAACTATTTCTTTGATTGTGAAAACTTTTGAAATTATCGATAAGATTTTAACCAAGGTTCAGTCTTGTTTAGATTCAGTCTTGTTTAGATTCAGTCTTGTTTAGATTCAGCCTTGTTTAGATTCAGCCTTGTTTAGATTCAGTCTTGTTTAGGTTCAGTCTTGTTTAGATTCAGTCTTGTTTAGGTTCAGTCTTGTTTAGATTCAGTCTTGTTTAGATTCAGTCTTGTTTAGATTGTCTTGTTTAGATTGTCTTGTTTAGATTGTCTTGTTTAGATTCTGTCTTGTTTAGATTCAGTCTTGTTTAGGTTCAGTCTTGTTTAGATTCATTCTTGTTTAGGTTCAGTCTTGTTTAGATTCAGTCTTGTTTAGATTCAGTCTTGTTTAGATTGTCTTGTTTAGATTCAGTCTTGTTTAGATTGTCTTGTTTAGATTGTCTTGTTTAGATTCTGTCTTGTTTAGATTCAGTCTTGTTTAGGTTCAGTCTTGTTTAGATTCAGTCTTGTTAAGGTTCAGTCTTGTTTAGATTCAGTCTTGTTTAGATTCAGTCTTGTTTAGATTCAGTCTTGTTTAGGTTCAGTCTTGTTTAGATTCAGTCTTGTTTAGATTCAGTCTTGTTTAGATTCAGTCTTGTTTAGATTGTCTTGTTTAAATTCAGTCTTGTTTAGATTCAGTCTTGTTTAGATTGTCTTGTTTAGATTGTGTTGTTTAGATTCAGTCTTGTTTAGATTCAGCCTTGTTTAGATTCAGTCTTGTTTAGGTTCAGACTTGTTTAGATTCAGTCTTGTTTAGGTTCAGTCTTGTTTAGATTCAGTCTTGTTTAGATTGTCTTGTTTAGATTGTCTTGTTTAGATTGTCTTGTTTAGATTCTGTCTTGTTTAGATTCAGTCTTGTTTAGGTTCAGTCTTGTTTAGATTGTCTTGTTTAGGTTCAGTTTTGTTTAGATTCAGTCTTGTTTAGATTCAGTCTTGTTTAGATTGTCTTGTTTAGATTCAGTCCTGTTTAGGTTCAGTCTTGTTTAGATTCAGTCTTGTTTAGGTTCAGTCTTGTTTAGATTGTCTTGTTTAGATTCAGTCTTGTTTAGATTCAGTCTTGTTTAGATTCTGTCTTGTTTAGTTTCAGTCTTGTTTAGATTGTCTTGTTTAGATTCTGTCTTGTTTAGATTGTCTTGTTTAGATTGTCTTGTTTAGATTCTGTCTTGTTTAGATTCAGTCTTGTTTAGGTTCAGTCTTGTTTAGATTCAGTCTTGTTAAGGTTCAGTCTTGTTTAGATTCAGTCTTGTTTAGATTCAGTCTTGTTTAGATTGTCTTGTTTAGAGTCCTTCTTGTTTAGATTCAGTCTTGTTTAGATTGTCTTGTTTAGATTGTCTTGTTTAGATTCTGTCTTGTTTAGTTTCAGTCTTGTTTAGATTCAGCCTTGTTTAGATTCAGCCTTGTTTAGGTTCAGTCTTGTTTAGATTCAGTCTTGTTTAGATTGTCTTGTTTAGATTGTGTTGTTTAGATTCAGTCTTGTTTAGATTCAGCCTTGTTTAGATTCAGTCTTGTTTAGGTTCAGTCTTGTTTAGATTCAGTCTTGTTTAGGTTCAGTCTTGTTTAGATTCAGTCTTGTTTAGATTGTCTTGTTTAGATTGTCTTGTTTAGATTGTCTTGTTTAGATTCTGTCTTGTTTAGATTCAGTCTTGTTTAGGTTCAGTCTTGTTTAGATTGTCTTGTTTAGGTTCAGTTTTGTTTAGATTCAGTCTTGTTTAGATTCAGTCTTGTTTAGATTGTCTTGTTTAGATTCAGTCCTGTTTAGGTTCAGTCTTGTTTAGATTCAGTCTTGTTTAGGTTCAGTCTTGTTTAGATTGTCTTGTTTAGATTCAGTCTTGTTTAGATTCAGTCTTGTTTAGATTCTGTCTTGTTTAGTTTCAGTCTTGTTTAGATTCAGCCTTGTTTAGATTTAGTCTTGTTTAGGTTTAGTCTTGTTTAGATTCAGTCTTGTTTAGGTTCAGTCTTGTTTAGATTCAGTCTTGTTTAGATTGTCTTGTTTAGATTGTCTTGTTTAGATTCAGTCTTGTTTAGATTCAGTCTTGTTTAGATTGTCTTGTTTAGATTGTCTTGTTTAGATTCAGTCTTGTTTAGATTGTCTTGTTTAGATTGTCTTGTTTAGATTCTGTCTTGTTTAGATTCAGTCTTGTTTAGGTTCAGTCTTGTTTAGATTCAGTCTTGTTAAGGTTCAGTCTTGTTTAGATTCAGTCTTGTTTAGATTCAGTCTTGTTTAGATTGTCTTGTTTAGAGTCAGTCTTGTTTAGATTCAGTCTTGTTTAGATTGTCTTGTTTAGATTGTCTTGTTTAGATTCTGTCTTGTTTAGTTTCAGTCTTGTTTAGATTCAGCCTTGTTTAGATTCAGCCTTGTTTAGGTTCAGTCTTGCTTAGATTCAGTCTTGTTTAGGTTCAGTCTTGATTAGATTCAGTCTTGTTTAGATTCAGTCTTGTTTAGATTGTCTTGTTTAGATTGTCTTGTTTAGATTCAGTCTTGTTTAGATTGTCTTGTTTAGATTGTTTTGTTTAGATTCTGTCTTGTTTAGATTCAGTCTTGTTTAGGTTCAGTCTTGTTTAGATTCAGTCTTGTTTAGGTTCAGTTTTGTTTAGATTCAGTCTTGTTTAGATTCAGTCTTGTTTAGATTGTCTTGTTTAGATTCAGTCTTGTTTAGATTCAGTCTTGTTTAGATTCAGCCATGTTTAGATTCAGGCTTTTTTTATTTTCAGTCTTGTTTAGATTCAGTCTTGTTTAGGTTCAGTCTTGTTTAGATTCAGTCTTGTTTAGGTTCAGTCTTTTTTAGATTCAGTCTTGTTTAGATTCAGTCTTGTTTAGGTTCAGTCTTGTTTAGATTCAGTCTTGTTTAGGTTTGTTTCAGGTTTGGAATTCAAGCGCTTTGCCACCGCGTCTCCATATAAAGTTGTGATAACCTCTTTTAACTCTTTCCCTCAGTAATTATTTTTGCACATTCAGACGGAATTCTTTATTTTTCTCATTACTATTTCACTACCATATTATGATTAAGCCTCAATAGCTTTGTTATGTTTTATTTGGTATATGATTAATGGTATATGATTAATGGGGGATGCATGCTCCTTCTATATAACATAAAGAATAGTTTTAAAAATTAAATATTAATTTAATTTAATGAGGTCAAATCGACGATGGTATCGGCGATTAGGAGAGAAAGTGATAACGTTTAAACGTGACAACAACATCCGACACTTTTTAGTTAGCAATGACATCAATGAAGCAACATCGCCAATGAAATCTCAACACTGACCATTGCAACTCAGGTCAACACTGGTAATGGTAGACCCAATGGCAAGGTAACCTCAGCACCTAAAATCCTATAAATAAAATTATCACAAATTGGCTTACTAACGAATCCACATAAAAAATATATTAGCAATTTGAAATTAAACTAACACTAGTCAGGCGTCAAAGAATCCTATCGAAGAACACGTCTTCCAGCTTATAAACCAAGATACATTTCCGGACCTAAAACAAGACTTCTTCGATAATCTTAAGGGTGGAGAATGTCAAACAAGACTAAGACATGTCAACTCACATCACATGAAATCATGACGTGGCCACAAAGAAATAAAATACACACCAATTACAAGTGACAATAACATCATAGAAAGCTAAGACAGTGGCGTGATATATCTAACGTCGACAAATTATAAAGCGGCGCTCTTATTTTCTGTAGAAATTACAAGATTTAAAGAAAGCTATAATAACCTATAATCTTCACATCAAATCTACAACTGCGACAAATGGGATTTTAAACTTCAGGATTTTTATGGCGTCTAACTCTAATGGGAACATGGCATTGCGTTGGTCGTTGTTCTCGACATATGGCATTCTCGTAGCTTGTCGGACATAGAAACAGGTTTTAAATCATTTGCCTCCCACTCCCTATAAATCTTAATGTCTGAAAATGGGTACCTATCCTCCTTCCATTCATACCAGTGGCGTTACAGCCAATGGAGGTCTCTGTCCTGCCTCAACACATGCCTTCATTCAGATCTCTGCTGGGCCTTTCGTCTCCATGCCCGAACCCCAAGCTGTTGTGAATCCGCCTTCACATCGTAAATCCATCGCATTCATGGTCTGCCCTTGTGTCACCTGCCTTCTGGTAGTTGCTGGCATACAATAAATATTATTTTGTGTTGCTCCACCTATATCTTCCTTTGATGGATGAAATTAAATTACAAAACTCACAATTACTTTACTGAGCGCGTATCAATATCGAACTTCTTACCTGCACTACTTTTCTATCTCGGTACAACATTGTAAGGGTTATTTTTCTTTTGAGGAGGAATCTAAAGATAGACTTTGAAACGGTGATTTTATGTCTTTAAATTACAGTTACAGATTTATTGAAGGGAGTTGGTTTTTTTTTTTCAAAGTACCGGGTAGTGGGAGAAAGGGGGGGGGGGGGAAAGGCGAGTTAATGATCGTCCTTGACAACTGATTATTAATTAATAATTAATGGCTGCACTTTCTGCGTCATCTCTTCCTTGACACTTTTGACCTGTTGTGACCTGACCTATCTGACACACATAGAACATGATCACACACATGCAAATATATCAGGGCGCCGTTTTAAAGGTCCCCCCCCCAACCAAGAACTTTTTGTTTCTTTTCAACCTCCTCAGGGCAACAGTTATGAACATCTTCCTCTTTTTAAACCTCGTGTTTAGCTAAATACGGAAATGGAAATGTGGAAAAGAGAGTGGGGCATATATATATATTGCTTTGCATTTAGGTGTCGAGGATGTTGACCCATCTTATGTCAAATCTTCGGATAGAAAATGTCAAATGTTCAGCTTAACGTTATTCAACCCATCCCCTCCCCCCAATTAAAAAAAAAACAACTCGTTTTCATCGCCTTTTTCTATCTGTTCTTTCATTATTTTCACCCTAACGCCGCTTCTGACAATCTTTGAGATTAGGGTTAGCGGATCAGTTTTTCAACATCATTCTGGCTATCTCATTGGCAATGCAGTTTCCCCCTTAACTTTTAACACTCAGAAATTTCCCATTATTTTTAAACACATATACACAATACACCCCCCCCCCCCCTTTTTTTGCGTAGCGTCCCCCTTCCTTAAGTCGAACATTCGGTATAAGTCTTTTTAGATATCTACATTTGGTGGGTGGTAAAAAAAAAAAATATTCTTCCGCCAACACATCTAGTCCCCCAACTCCTTGTAAAAACTTGGCCGGAAGCGATAAGGAAAAAAAAAACGATCCGCATCTTACAGTTTTTAGTTTTTAATGTCTGCCGGCAGACGTAGTGTCGCGCCATTTTCTTGTCAAGTCATCAATAGGGGGGAAAAAAGGAGAATAATTAACTGCAAACGATTGATCGGTTACTTACGGATGAAAAAAAATGCATTAAAAAAGTATGCGTTCATTGTGGGAGTTTGAGATCTAGCTCTTCTGCGGCGCCGTCTCCCTCTCTCTGTTTCTCTGTCTCCCTAACGCTTTCTGTCTTTCCTTTTCTCTTTTCTCTGTTTCTCATTATCTCTCTCTCTCTCTTTATATATCACTCTATATATCACTCTCTTTTGCCATGTTTCTCTTTGTCTCTCTCTCTCTGTGTCGCTGTTTCTTTCTGTCTATCCTTTTCTCTTTTTCTTTGTGTATCCTTGTCCCTCTATTTCTGCTCCCTTTTTCTATTTGTCTTTCACTCTTTCTCTCGCTCTGTCTTTTTCTCTCTGTCTCAATCTCTCTGTGTTTCTTTTTATTTATCTTAGTCTCTATCGCTCTAACAGTCTCTCTCTCTCTCTCTCTGTTTCTCTCTCTCTCTCCTTCTATCTGCAGGCCATTTGCTAAGTTTTCTTTATTTTCTGTCTTGGAATATTTCTCTCCAACATATTCAAACTTTCTTATATAAATAATGTATAAATTTTACTAAACTTTATAACTTAATCACGCAATAAAACTAAAAACTTACTATTGTCTGTATCTATACCTCTGTATAAAATGTTTTATTATATTTCCAAAGAATGTAATAGATAAATTGAGAATGTTGAATTTGGTTTCTATATGTAATAGCTACTGTGATATTTTAGAAATGGTGAGTGTCAGGGTTCTGTTTAAGCCTTAGTTCGTTCACCCAGGCGCCTGACATTCAACAGGCACCTTCGTGCTTCCAATAAACAATCAACTCGATGTCAACAATATAAGTCTTTAATGGGATGAATGTTCTTTATGATGACAAACTGAATAAGTAATATCCTTGAAGTTAACAAATGTTATAATATAATTGTTACATTAATCAACTAATTATTCTGCACCTTGCTGTCCAACAACGCATCACATTAGTACGCTTAAACACAACACAACGCACTGCTGACTCTAGTCTCTAGTGTAGACTTCCTAATCCCAAAACTAACTCCCTGTAGAGACATAAACAAAGACAAATTGAAAGGTGGTCTAATCTAATATAGCAGCGAAACAACTGCGAAATGCAGTACTGCCTTAGATACTCACCCTAAACAGGGGTACACAGACAAAAGACACGTTACACCAGCATAATAACAAAACCACTCCATGAGCCTAAAAGCAAGGCAACAAAGAAAGTGCATTCAAAAATTGTGCACCTAATAAACATTGGTGCTAGAGTACCATAACCTAGGCACCGACAGTAAGCTTAAAAGAAAAGTAACGAAATAGAACAATGGTTTATTTAAAAGTAAATTACCCATTGGTGACGTTGCAATCTATAAGCCAGATGATTAAACGCCAACAGTTCCCTTATCTCGTATACGGTTCACAAATTAAGGACGGTCCTGAAAACCTCGAATTCTACAACCCAGTCCTCACCGAGATTCAAACACGAGACGCTTCGGTTCGGAAGCCAAGCCCCTACAACTCAGACACCGCGACCTAATACTGTAAACTATATGTACAGAAATGTGCATGCAAATACTTTTGAAAATAATAGTTTTAAATTCTGTTCCAATTAATGGTGCAGGGTGAACTTGCCGGAATCGCAACATAACTGTATGTGAAAGACTGACTCGCAAAGCTAAACGACGATCAGCATTACATATTATCTATACTATAAAGCAGAAAGTAAGTAAGTATGTATGTATGTATGTATATGTATGTGTATATGTATGTGTATATGTATGTGTATATATATGTATGTATTTATGTATTTATGTATGTCCCGCATAGAAACCAAAACCGTTTGAACAAACTTGATAAAATTTTGCAGAAATGTTCATTGGGTACTAACTGGAACAGTAACTATGTAAAGTAGCCTCCAAACAAACTTAAGACCCTCAAAAAAAAATTACCCATCTCTATGACAGAATTACTATTTCATGGATCTAGGTCATACAGCCTTGTTTACGTGAGACAATATCGAAAGGATGTAGATCTAGATCTAGATCTAATTTTAAGAACTACTCTTTGCAAAGGTAGTTTTTTACTTTGGCACATATAAGTTTAAAATATTGTCCATTTATTTCTTTTTTTCAAAAATCAACATTTAAATTTCTTTCAAAAGCATTTTTACATAAATGCGTACCTTATGCCTTCGAAATTAGACATCCTGACGTACTTTCATCGCGCGCATCTTTCATTCTAATAGCTAAATATATCTCTATTATGGGAACTTCTGAAAAAATCGGGTAAACCGTTTCCATAGTATTTTATGTTTAATATAAATGTATCGGCTAAACGGGTAAACCCATTTTCTCATAACTACTTTTATTTTCGTGGCGAAAGAGAAAAACTTGAAGGAACATTAGCTAAGTTTGACATAGATCTAAATCCAATCCATATCCACTAGATTAGTAATAAACAAACTAAGGCCCGCAGGCCTTGTGTAATATCCGGCTAGTGTAATATAAACTGAAAACCAAAATTAAATTTTAAAACAAAAAAGTATTTAAATGTATAAAGCCAAGAGAAAAATAAATAAATTTTAAAAAAAGTTGATACAAAATGATACTAGAACTAACAGTCAATATCAGTCAATTTGTAATGGTTCTAGATCAACAATAATAAATCTGTGCGAGTAATAATATTTTGTACCTATTGTTTTTGTTAAAAGCGCTATTTCATGCTGTTAGCTTTCTCAATACGCTAGGATCCTATCATTTGTCTGGACCAGTTGAAAAAATAGGTGGGGGGGGGGGGGGGGAGAAAGAAAGAGGTATCTGGATGGATTTTACCAGAATCAAAAAAAAAAAAAAAGCAACGACCTGAATTCAAAGTCGTACCTCAAGATTCCTCCGTGCTAGTGAGGTAATTATAACTATAGAAGCTTGTAATGTTATATATTGTTTATTTCAATTTAGATCGACGACCTATAAAAGAGACTGATTCAACTTATACCACCTCTTCAATTAAGTAGAATTTCTTTCCCTTGTTTAAGTTTTCAAACAAAATAATTAATTACCAATAGTTATTTAGCCAATTGGTTGATTTTTTTTTTCTTGATTCTTGCGTTGTCAGGTAAAAGAAATAATTGTGCAAAATTTCAACTTGATCCGAGATTGGGTGTCGGAGAAACAACGTGTACAAACTTTTTACCAGACAGACAAATAGACAGACAGAGTGAGTTGATATAAGCTTTGTAAAAAAAATAAGTTACCGCCTCCACGTCAATCGAATAACAAGACATAATGCAGTCTCTCGAACAGCGCATTGCGATGTAATGTCTTGGGATTAGTGACTCTATATAGGTCAGACCTTATCATTTATGTCTATCAAATTGAAGGTCCTGACCTCGCCCTTAGTGTCGCACGGACTTTTAAATGTGGGCTGATGTGCAGATGCATATCTTGAATCACTTTATTTGAACCGAAAAGAAAAAAAATTCAATCTACAAATATAGCTTTACATAACACAGTTGATGTATTTTAAGAAAAAGTGGGCTCAATCAGGGCCGGATCAAAGTTGTATGACGTCTTGTGCATCTGAAATTTGTAGTTCGGGTACCCAACTAAATTAATTCGGGCTAACACTAGGGCTGGAGTTTAGGTAAGTGAGGGTTCTGGATATGATTTTTTGTGAAAAGCCACTACCTTCTTTCGAAAAGTCCTCATATAAATACACTTAATTAATAATGTCAATAAGTTAATTTAAAAAACATGACCTTACTGATCCCCTTCTTTGTCGTGTGACAGTATGCGCTCCATACTGTCGTCTTAATGGTCCAGGGTTCAAACCCTTCCCCCTGCCATTCCTGCTGTCCTTCGGGAGTTTTGGACTAGGACTAAATAATATTCAATTAGTAAGAAGAGTCCAAAAAACGGACAAGTCCAAAGTCAAACATCCTCCTCCGACTTCAGCTCTCTTTATTAAGTACTCCGCTAAAGAAAAAAATTAAGAAACTGGAACAGACACAAAATAGAGCTGCGAGATTCATAACAAACGAATATTCACATTTGACTAGAGTAACACCTTTAGTAAAATCACTAAATTTAGAAAAGCCTTCAGGATAGAAGGCTCAAAGTAAAAGTAACAATTATACATAAAAAACACTGAACCATAATCTTCAAATGCAAAAACAAAATTTAATAAAATACTCAGAAAAGACACAAAGGCACATTCCTCGTTCCATATGCTAGGACAAATTTGTACAAATGCTCCTTCTTTCCTAGCGCTATTAGAGCATGGAATGGGTTGCCTGAGCTTGCAAGGAAAACCAAAAGACTTGGAAGAGTTTAAGTCATTGGTTAACATGGCTAGATGCATGACGCGTAGGACGTTATTTCTATATTATATAAGATAAGATGACTTACCAATATTTTATTCTAGAAATATTTGTTCTTTTATACACAACCATTTCATGGCCACAGTCTTACATGCTTGCGAATCTCGGCTGCTGACTTCAGAGATAGAGGAATTGAGATGTTTCACAAAGATCCTAGCTGTCATATACGTCACTAACCAAAACATTAGAGACAGGATTCGTACAGCAACTGGACCCCATGATGACCTGCTAACAATTTTCAAATGACGCAAGCTGAAAATCTATGGCCATACTACCAGGCCCTCAGGGCTCGCAAAGACCTTCCTTCAAGGAACCGTACCAGGCAAAAGAAGAAGAGGCTGACAGAAAAAGTGATGGGAAGACAGCATAAAACAATAAAATAATAGCCATTAAAAGAGATACTATCCAAGGCTAAAAGCAGAGAGAGACGGGGAGAAAAACGGTCAGCAGATCTAGTGTGGTGCCCCAACGGTCCCACAGACTAAGGGATACGTGATGGTGAAGATGACATAAATCAAACGCCTTGTTTTAGATTACGATGTTACGCCTTATGAAGCCCCATCTTTCATTTTCATTCTTTGCTTGGAAAAAGAATATTTAAGGCTTTCAAGCGATGCACGTCTCTTTACAATTAGTGACTTGATTAGCTCTCGGGAAAACAACTTACTGACGTAGGTAAAAAAAAAGGAAAGACGTTGACCTCTCTGGTGGGGGGGGACATCTCCTCACCAGCTCTTTACCTGTGACCGAAAGTCGGCGTATGTGAGGTGGGGGGGGGGGGGATGTTGTGGCGGAGAGCTGATTTAGGAGCAATGAGGCTATACAGGTGATAAGACGTTGAGACTCAGAGAGCCTAGTTAATAATCTTAGCACTCTGATGGTAAAGTACGTACTGTCCAGAGGATAATTGTGTATGCCATGGGGGGGGGGGGACCCTAGTTCCAGGTCATGTAACGAATTTGAACTTGAAGATATATTATATCTAATTGATAGGTCCGATGTTTTCCTATAACTTTTAAGGTTATTGTAGGCCTAGAGCTTATATCAACTTACTCTGTCTGTCTGTCTGTCTGGTACAAATTTGGAACACTTTTGTTCCTCCACTTCTCATTCACGGATCAAGTTGAAACTTTGCACAGATATCCATTTTTTTCAAACAACACATGAATCAATAAAAAAAAATCTAAATAGTGGTAACTAATTAATTAGTTTCATGTCGAAAAAGGAAATAAATCTTACAGATGTAAGGAAATAATTGTGGAGTTATTCCTTTTTTTTAGAGGCCCCCGAAAGGGGAAAAGACGCTTTAATTTTTGTGTGGAATGTCTGTCCTTCCATCCGTCCGTCTGTCCCGTTTAGACCTCGTAAAGTAGAAAAGATATTGAAAATCTGACATCATAATATTATAGAACATTCAAAGTTCTGATGCAACGGCTATTTTTTCTTTTTTGAAAGCGAAAAATCTAATTTTGAAAAAATCACCTATGGAAGCATTGTTTTCATAATAATACACCACTTTTTCAACTATTCACTATCAATAGTAGTAACAAACATTACATTGTTATGTTCAGTGTATACGATCATACCAACTACTACATTTACAAAAAAAAAATGTTTACTTATTTAAAGAGAAAAAATCTATTTTGTATGCATATAAGTTGGACATAATTTAAAACAACAATTAATAAGTAGTTTCTCATATTATCGCCTGAACTGCAGCACCGCATTCTAAATATAGAACACGAAACTAAAGGATTTTTTTTTTTTTACTGAAATGTTTTTTTTTTATTGAGTATTTAAATAAGAGATTGACCCTTTACAAAACAATTAGATCAATTATATATTCATTATAAGATATCAGTTAGGCCAGGTTCACATTTGACTTTACATTCACTTTCACCTATACTTCAGTCTGCTGGACCGCTGGGGCACCACACAAGAGCTGTCAACCTTCTTTCTTCATTCTTCTCTCTCATTTGTCTTTGATAGAATTTCATTCTGATGTTCTTTCTGAAAATATTGAAACCTGCCTTTTTTCTTGCCTGGGTGGACCACTTCGTAGGCCGACCTTGAGCTTGCGTTACTTTAGATATGAAGTTGACTACATCCTAGCAAAAACAGCATGCAAGCGAAGGACAGGGTTCAAATCCAATACCATCGTGACGACATCCCGAAATCAAACCACACGGCCAGGCTGCCATCCCTTAATACCGCCCTCTTCTAAAGTGTTATAGTGCTTCTACGACTAATGTCCGAGGTTTGAATCCCTGTTAGTCCATTTTTAAAACTGCTGCTTCTATCTTTGCAGTAGATTGTCATGAACTGAACAACATTAAATTCAAACCCGAATGGAAATTATGAGCTTCTAAAGGCATGAGGTAAAGCTTATTCCACTTACACTCTATGGTAGCAAGGAAAACCACAATGCAAGAAATAATTCGACTCATAGTAAGGGCAATGGATATGACACGTCTTCGAACCGGACTCAGCGTCTTGATCCATTACTGGACATATAAAAATGGCAGCCAAATCAAGACTATTTAAGACGTCAGAGGGCGGCGTGGTGGCTGAGTAATAAAGCGTTTGGAGCTAAAACCGAGGAATTTCGGGTTTGAATCCATGAGGACTGTTGTTTTTTTTTATTAATGGATTTTTTAGGACTCTCCTGAGCGCACCCAATTCTGATGAGTTCGTGATATTAATTGGGGGAAAGGCGTGTTGGTCTTTGTGCTGGCCATATGACTCCTCGCTAACCTTCGTCCATAGAAACAGATCCTCTATTCATTATCTGCCTTATACATCTCAAGGTCTGAAATGTAAACTTTTGTACTTTTACAAGATATAAATATTCGAGAAGTACTTGGGAGGGAGTGGGTGGTATTTTTAATTTCAGCTGATGTAATAGATTACCAGTGGAGACTCTTGACTGAATGTTAAGTTTGCAAAAGATGTAGAGTCTATACAATATTAAAAAGATAATATTAACTCTTTCTGTCAGTCTGTCTGTCTGGGTGGAATCTTTTACACCTTATTTCCCCCACTTCCCGTTATCGGATCAAGTTAAAACCTTTCATAATTATTCATCGTCGATGACAACACATGAATCAATCAAAATTAACTAATTAGTTAATCAATCAATCGTTAATAACTTTTTTTAAAAGTAGAAAATGTACTAAGCTTAGTGGAGATAAATCTTGTGTAGAGAATTACATTGTTCGCTAGAAATTTTTAAGTAACAATGGTCTATACCGTCTATAAATCCTTCTATTTTTATAAGCACTTGAAAAGTTCAGTGGCTAGGACGTAATGACTCCAGGCTCGAGACTCCAGTACGAGTTCAGAGTATCAAACCACTCAGTGGCTGTGTCGGTACTTTATACACTTCCCGATTTCGAATTAAGTTGAAACTTTGCACAATTATTCTTTGTCGGTGACGACACAAATAATCAATAAAAGTCAACAATTAGTTCATCAATTAGTCATAATCAATTGATTTTGTTTTATATAGAGAAAGTATGGCTTTCTACGGCAAAAGGGAGATAAGCCTTGTATAGAGAATCAGGTTGTTCGCTAAAATTTTTAATGACCAATAAAATTTTCTGCTTTTATAAGTACTTGTCAGCTCAGTGGCTAAATGTCTTCCATCCTGGATTTCGGATTTACATTCGAAAACATTTTTTGTAAAAAGTGTTTTTGAAAAGGCAGCACGGAAGCCTTCTCTCATGTATTCCCACCCAACCACCTACTGATCCACAAAAGTGATTGGACCCTATCGCCAAGATCATTCATAATAGAAGGGCTGAACTCTGACCTGCAGCGTCACAGCCTGAGGTCAGTTTAGACCAAATTTAGCTCGTTGCCAGGTAACAGTCTGTACGACTTGAAAACGAACTATTGGTTAAAACTGCCCCTAGGTTGTGACGTTGAAACCCCAGTGTTACGGCCTTGTATAACCGAAGTCTCGATGGCGCAAGGAGCATGAAGTTTCTTTGAACAAAACAATTTTAAAAAATATTTCCAATCCCATAAGATTGATTTAAAATAATTGATGCAGTTTCAACCAATATAAGCTTTGTTTTTTTTTTTAAGTTTTTTTTATTTGTAGACATTTCTACTTGCACTTAAGAGTTGAGCATCTGAAGTCATTTTTCTTATTCGACTGTGTATGAAAAGAAGGGGGGGGGGGCGCCATCCACTCCACCTCCTCATATACTATTTTTATTTTGGCCCCCAGTACATGGTTGACAAGGTGAGGGGGGAGAGGACTTCGGTTGACTGGCGTGTGACTCGTCTCTAGACAGCCTGGCGAGACGGGCCGCGGTCAAGTCGGAGCGTATCTGACTGAATCTCGAGCAGGCGGTCCAATAAAGAGCAGAGCCCGTGTGAAAGGAAGGACCGTGGCGCCAACCGAAACACGTCATGCCCGCTAGCTAGATAGCTCGCTACCGGAGGGTGACAAGATCGTGGAGGGCGGGAGGAGGGAGAGGGCGCCAGGTTGTGAGGGGTAAGCGATGATAGAGGATATATAATATATAAAATTATAATAAATTTGAACATAGGTAAGAAGAAAAGGAGAGACATGAGAGGGAGAGAGAGGTGGCGGAGGTTAGAGCTGTAATCCAGATGTGTAGAGGGACTGTTTTGGTGACTAGGTCATCGAATCTTGACCTTTTCAAATACATCCGGGTTGATCAGATCAAATGTATTTCTGCATGATGTTTAATTACAGTTTAATACTTAAATGATAGATTTAAAAATAAAAATTAATATCAAGGTCTTTGAATGTTCATATTTTCTATGAGTGAATGAACAACGAATAGACTACTCTAGTGTTGTTTTTTTTTAAAACATTGTAAGGACATTTTTTAAAGTCTTCGAATTTAAGTCGACGAAAGACATGCATCCAAGATTTCCTATCAGCCAGGTTCTGAAGACGATACAAGATGGTGGAAGGTGACGAGGTGTTGAGAAAATATACCATACAATAACCTATTTACATTGACGCAATCTTGCCAAATTAAAGAACTCTATAAAGTACATGGTTGTGGAAGGAAGTGTTAAAATCATAGACATAAATAAATATAGACTGGCCGATAAAAGAGTTTTATGAAACGAAAATTTTGTGACTTGCAATTTTGTGTACTTTATTATACAGCATTTATGAGCAGTATAAAAGTTAAGTATTCATATCTATTTCAGCCATAACCAATATAAGTCTTACATTATTTTCACTTGTGTTGTTTTTTTTTATCTCTAAGACTGAAGATCATGCAACTTTTCAGAATTCGGAAATCCGACAACAATAGATGTACATGTTTTCAAGTTACATGAAGTTACTTCCTTTTGCCAGTCTATATTTATTTATGTCTATGGTTAAAATACAATTGCGCACTAACATCCTAAACGATATTGCGCACTGACATCGTTAACGATATTGCGCACTGGAGAGAAGAAGTTTTCTGTCGCCCAAGTGCAAGGGAATTCTGGCTTTATGCACAAGAGGAAAGAAGATTCCTTCGTTCTGCCTGGCAGCTTATAGAGTCTACCTACATGGATCTGGAACAACAATGGAAGGTGTGTTCATGCTGTAACGCGGGGTTATCTGAGATGGATGAGGCTATGAATGGCAGGTGAACTCTAGAACTGGACTTTGTGGGCTGGAAGTTAACCCATGGTTTGACAACAGCTGTGTGTGTCTGTTAATGTCAATCATCTTTACATTCATTTACTTCATAGAGATTTGAACTAGAGAATCCGGTAATTAGATAGCGCCAACTACTCAGCCACACACCTTACATATGTAACAATTTTCTTGTAGACCTAGAAATCAACTCGGAATCAAATCATGCTTTGAACTCCAGCCCTATTGTTAGGAAGCCTAACCGTTTATATTTCTTAGCCACATATTAAAAAAAAACGATAACTTGTTAAAGACCAGGATGAGTGCCATCTAAGAGAATGTTGATGCCTTTGGATGCTCTGCAGACACAACTTGGCTAGACTTAAATCATAATTTTAAAAGTCCATTTTTTTTTATTCTAACACTAAGATCTGTCAGCTACGTCACTAAGCACTCAGTAACGCGTCCCTCATAATGAATCAGTCCTTATATACCTGGCGGCGAGGTGGCTGAGGGGTTAAACGCTTTACTGGGTTTGAATCTCTGTGAAGACTGGGATTTTGAATTTCTGGATTTTCAGGTCTTCCTTGAGTCCTTCTAACTTCTATGGGTACCTAGCTTTAGGGATCGTTATGCTGGCCACGTGACACCCTGCTCGTAAACCGTAGGCCTAACAAACAGATTACAGTTGACCTTATATACCAAGAACTCAATTTAGTATCCTATCTGAATTCGAACTCAAGGCCCCACGCTAATTAAATCAAGCGGATAATGACAGACCCATATGGAACTAATAAAAAAATTTAACGACCTGGAGGATTTACCAACGTTTTAAGGCGCTCGAATAGTGCTAACAAATAAGTCAATGCCTGGCAACCTGGTTCAGTTCTAAAACTCAGACTATTGTGTCGCGGCTGGACGCACAGCACTGTTACGACGCTACAGCGACATGCATCACACTAAATGTCAGCTTTGTGACATCGCTGTCGGCAGACACATGTCAGGTCATCCCATGCCGGGGAAGCTCATGTCGAGGCATCAAACCTTTCAGGAAGTCATCAGTGTACTTCCCATACTGCCACTTAGTAGAGAAAAAAAAAAAGAATATTCTTTATATATATATATATATATATATGGGAGTCCGCAGGATTTTTTGCAGGAGGGGGAAGTGCAAGTTGCCACCTATGGGTCAAAGTCGAAGCTTCACCTTTTTTATTACAGAGAGTATTAAAGAAAAGAATTGGTGGCCCCCTCTCGCCAATCCCAATACATGTGATATTAACTTCACTGTAAAAACTTGTTTCATGAAGTAAAAAAAAAAGTAAAAAGTAACGTGAAAAAAACTATTTACTGTGCAGCCCGACGGTCGATCAAATAAAAAATGCAAGCCCTGCCAAAACTGTCAATAAATTTACTACTGCATTTGTCTCGTCGCTATGGACAAGCCGATGATGAACGCCCATCTGGCAGTTCCCATCGTCTCTACATTGCTATTCTTGAATCGTTTTAGGATGTAAACAAAACAGGTTGAACTGAGCATTATCATTGTTTGAAAAGTGAGACCTTAATGAAGAAACTAACTTATCAAGATACAGAATGCTGAAGTCGTGTTCTGTAATAATCCCAAAATGCAAAAATGTGGTTTTTGCTCGGTGTATGTAGACATAACTTTCCTTGAAAGTGAGACGTCATTTGATACTATACAACCCAGATATGTGCAGTGGTCTACCACGTTAAGGGGCTGTCCGTTTACGATGAGCGTTGGGGCAGAGTAAGATTTATTGGGTGACTTCTGGAACATGACTTCTGTTTTCCCGAGGTTTATAGATAAATCGAAAGAGGCGGCAGCGTATGCAAATTCGTTGACGGCATAGAGAAGCTCCGTTATGACCATCTCCTTTGTTTTTGTATGGGATAGTAGACGTCGAGGATTGAGCACACTGCGTTTGAACGAAACCTGATGTAGATGCCTTCGTGCAATCGCTGCCTCATTACGCCAAAAAAGATAGCGAATAGATTAGGAGCAAGTACACATCCCTGCTCCACGACATTTTCTATTGGAAAGTGATCAGACAGGTCACCATTGTGTCTGATCTGGACTTTTTGTCCCTTGTGAAACTGCTTGAAAATGGATAGGGACGTTACGCTGGGCAGGCACGTATCCGTACGGGAGACGAACGTATGCCAAAGGCAGTCTTTTTTTGGTGAGCTAAAAGGTGGTCGACTTAACAGAGGTGCCCCACGAAAACGCTTCCAAGACCAGCTTAGGGGTCAACTTGCCTTGGCTGACATAGAAGAGAGCACCTGGTTGCATGCGCCTCTGAACGAGACAGCTGGAGGTCACTCACAAAGGCCGCGGGATACACATTTGAGACCAAAAGAAAATTTGCTGTCGATGACAAATGCAGACGGCGAAAAGAAAATCTAAATCGACCACCTGCAGACAATGGTTACGCTTGTCCTGTATGTGGCAAAATATGTAGATCTCGGCAGCACCAACTCATTACCAAGTTTGTCTTCCAGCAGTGTCATCTTACTCAGGATGCCATCCCTGAAGTGTCCCTCAGCATGGTCAAGTTGGTTTTTGATTATGTCATTAATGTGACTGCTGATGTGCTGTTGAGCGGCAGCTTGTGTTAAGATGGACAGACTGCAACATCGCGGAAACTGGTTCAAGAACGGGTGAATAATTGACGACAATTAAAAGACAAATCAGAAACACACGAGAAGCATGCACTGATTACACACCTGCAGATGGTCTGGTTTCACTTACAACCGTTATTTTTTTAAATACGCCAAACAGTCAAAGATCTTCTCAAAGTTGTGACTTAAAGCGCGAATTAATTCGTGTTTCTTGGTCCATCGTGTCACACACAAAAGAGGTAAAATTAGCACCAACGCTCTCGCTTGGGACTTACGGAAGAAATAGATAATCTTCTTGATAACACCAACAGCGTTACATATATCTGAAACGTCATTCAGGTCAATGATAACAAGTTTAAGTCTGCAGGATGTGCAACGGACAAGGTCTGCTTTTGGACATTTTTCACGAATCCTAGCCTGAACACGGTTCTGAATGCTACCCATCACGTGGTTAGCAATCGTAATCTTGGCCGAGTAATTTGTCCATGTCTAAACTATACATAATGTATTCGATGACAATGACGTCAGATACAGGCACTGCGCCTCTCTTAACAACAGGGATAAAACCAATGAATTCTTCTTGAGTACAATCGCCATCAACAAATCCAACACTCAAAAACATCAATTTAGTGCCAGAGAATCTGCATTTTCATTACCGATATACCAAGAAAACGCCGTTAATTCTTGCTGTTGTCAGTACTCCGTCGATACAAATCAACGTTTTGACTCAGATGGCATGGGAAGAACTTTCTTATATTTCTTCTATCGTAAACTGGTGCAAGTGTTTAACCTTCTATTTTATCGAGCGCTAACTGTGACCGCAACTCCGCAAGACGTAAGTACATGTACCAAGAGGACTGCACTCTTCACTCTTGTTCAAAGAAACTTTCCCATATATCAAATCGAAGGATAGCTGGCAAGGATTTGTCCTCCAAGAAAACAAAAACTTTTATCATATTCTAGGCCTTTACTAAATATAGTGATAACTATAATAATGAGAGTGAAAACAAATCGTTACGACTAACATGCTAAAGAATATTGAATTGCAAGCCTATAATTAGGCGCACATCTTATCTTATCTTATATAATACAGACGTTACTTCAAAAAAGAAGATGATTACGTCCTATGCGTCATGCATTCAGTCATGCACATTAACCAATGACTTAAATTCTGCCAAGTCACTGGTTTTCCTGGCTAGCTCAGGCAACCCATTCCATGCTCTAATAGCACCATGGTCGGATATGAACGACAGATGAGCCTATTCTAGTTGATTACAATAATAGCTTATTCTTATTAACTTTATTTCAGTGGAAGCACTACACGTTAAGTTGCTATCTAGCAGAAGTTAATTGATTTGAAGGTGTAAAAAACTGGCTAAAATTTGGTTACTCAGAACTCTGAGGGGCGCACGTACATGGTCAGCCATCAATTCCTGATAAGCCTAGCCTAGTCTACTTCAACTGTACTTCACCCCCTTGCACCTTCCTGGGGGCGCCCATGTATATATATATATATTGGGTCAGTAATGTTTTTTACTGGCAATAGTTGTAAAAGGAAGGCGAAAGTTTTCTTTAAAATCTGGCAACTGTTTGAAGTGATCTGTACTTTTGCCCTTTTTGTTCTTAAGATGTCTTGAATGTTTTAAATTTAGAAATTAAAAATAAAAGTAAACCTTTAGTAACAAGTCACACAATTGTAACTTTTATAGCAAAATACAGCTTTCAGTAATTATTGCGTAAACACTAAAAAAGAACTCTCACATTTTATAAGAATTCACTAGATTTTTTTTTATTTTTTTTGGAAAGTAAAAGTATCTAATGTCAATAATCATATAATGAAAAATATTTAATGAAATTGTGCCTTGACATGCGCTGCATTTGTTTTGTTTTTTTTTTTTTTCAATTTAATATTTTTAACAATACAATAAACATCCAAAGATAGGGATATTGTACATTAATATTTTTAAATTCCTTTAAAAAATATAGAATTTCCTGCCTTTTTATATATAGGTCATTATAAAGTTTAAAAATAGATCTCTCTATCTGCTGTGACGTCGCTGTTTGTAGAACATGCTGCAAGCTTGTCGTCTGCCGTAGCTGTCGTGTAACTCTACCAGAGTTTACCTCCCTTAGACGTCTTCAAGATGGATGATGTCCAGACGGAAACGCGCCGTCGGTCAGTCAAATTGCTCTCTCTCTCTTTCTTTCTCACACAAACACATACACACACTCACACACACATACATACACACACACTCTCTCAAAAACACACATTTGTGTAATATTACTATTACCCCCTAAAAAAATATTTTCAAATTCTTCAGTTTGAAAAAAATACTTTAAAAGCTTTGAGAAACTGCCAAACTACAGCTGCCTCATGTAGCTACTATTGCCACCACCGTTTTATGTAGATAATATTGCTATTACGAAAGCAACATCTAGCTCCAGCCATAGACCGATTTAACCGATTGCTCCTAATTGGGCTGTTGTGGGGCTTGAAGGGTTAACATATTTAGTGTATTATACGACAGTCGTATGGCTTGAAGGGTTAACATATTTAGTGTATCATACAACTGACGTAACTTTAATTAAGCCACTGGCGCCTATTGTGTTTGACTTGCTTCCGATGCATGTTGTATAACAAATGTTGATAGAATGAACGAATAAATAGTAATGGCTGTTATTGTGAAACAATTTAGAAGAAGGGCCTTGCAAGCAGGCCATTAAATTGGGCCCCGCAATTCATAAGGCCGGCCCTGTGGCTCATGAAGCTGCTATTGCTACATCTGACTCGTGTAGCTACGAAAGCTACTTATTGATGATGTAGCTACTATTGCTACATTACTAGTTTTTTTTTAAATATTATAAAAGGGAGGCATCACCCCCTCAGCTCCTTCTATTTTTGTTTCCTTTAAATTACAGAGGCAGCTGTATGTCTGTAAGTAGGAATTTGTTTGAGTGGCCACACACACTACTTTATATTGATTGCAGAGGCGTATCTAGGGTTGGGAGAGGGATGAGGAGAATTCGAAAATCCCCTAGGGTCCAAACTTGAGCGGGGCCCCCAAATGAGTGTTGTTTTTTTTTACATTAAAATATTACGCGAAATGCAGGGGCCCCAAAAAGGTCAAGCCCCCCCCCCCCCCCCCCCCCCACGCCAGCCCCCAAATGATGGCTAATTTCTAGCTACGCCACTGATTGATTGAAGTCTTCTTAGCAACCAATTCAATAAAATCTGCATTGATTGTATTATCTTACGTGGTAATGGTTGATACCTGCGTTATGACCACTTGCACTCAAGGTCAAACAATGCGCGCGCTCTCAAGGTCAACATTGAGGCTACTAATTTTCGGACAGATGGTGCTGGTCTGCAAACACCGGGTCTCTGGATGTCCTTCATGCTATGACGTCTCGGGGTAACCTTCCCGACCTCCGTATCTCACTTCCGGTTAGGTGACGGGAAGGGAAAAAAATGTCACCGGATGCTTCTATCAAATACAGGAAGCACCAACTACAAAGTCCTTAATCTAAATTAACGTGCCTCAAACATTGGTTCATTTTAAACCCAAATAGGAGCATCAGAGACTTTTCTAGAAAGAAAAAAAAATGGAAGGAAAGAGACAAAAAAAAGTAATAATTAAAAGAAGAAAGACGCGAAAAGTATCGTTTAGACCAGTGGTGAGCAATCTACGGCCTGCGGGCCAAGTCCGGCTTTGGGAAAGGCTCAATCCGACCCGCCTTACATTCCGCACAATTATTAAAAATAACAATTTCCTTCGTAATGTAAAAATTCCCAGCTCTAAATACGGTTTGAAACTTATTTGGGATATAAATTTTAATTTTTATGATTCCAGTCTTGGTGCGTTTCGCGAGGCCTGAATAGGTGTTCCACAAACTACTGGAATAATTAACTGTTAGGTCCCATGTGAATTAATTTCCCTGGAAAAAAATAAATACTCAGTATGTGCGAAGTGTTCCGTTAGGGAAAGAATTTGGAAAACACCAAAAGACAAACACTCAGAGGAACTGGAGACAAACACAAAGTATTTTATTTTTATTTTAGAATGCTAGGACAAAGGTCGATTATTATTATTATAAAAGAGCGAGTAGTCATTCTCTGACGAAGCCAGGGTCGAGTTTAAAGGGAAACAAAATTCATCGTAGTCCCTTTATCAGTTTCCACTGAGGAATTTTCTGGTGATGTGGCAGGTTATTATTATTATTATTATTATTAATATTATTATTATTACAATTATGTAAGAAATGAAAGAGTATTCATTCTCTGGCGCTGGCGGTGATGTGGCAGATCTGCAGCAGTACCGCCCTCTGACAGGCAACGAGGATGTTCCTAGGCATGTTAAGGGCCTTGAAGGTATCTGTGAGGTCAGTTGTTATTATCCCTTCGGTTGATATAACAATGTGGTATATTGTTATTTTGGATAACTTCCATAAACGATTACTGTTAATCACAGCGCCTTGGGCCTACATTTTTTTTTGTCCGATGGGAGCCTGCTTTGCTAGGATTCGAGAGAACCACGAAACTAGATGTCGACACTGTCCGAAAGGAGCCTACTTCGCTAGGATCCGAGCCAACCACGATCCTAGATGTCGATACTGTCCGATAGGAGCCTACTTCGCTAGGATCCGAGAACCACGATCCTTTACGACTGCAAGGTGCTCAGAAACCCATTTGAAGTTACGACTAGTCTTGTAACAGAACTGGTGCATGCGAGGGCCTTGCCCTGTACGGAGACAGGCAAACCCTACAGAACGCTGCCAGATACCTGGACCGTGCTAAGAGGGATAAATCGCAGCAGGGAGCCTTAGTGCACGGAGGCTTACATAAGGCACTGTGGCTGACTGGTAAAGCACTTGGCTTTCTAACTGAGGAGTCAAAAGTTTGAATCTCGATGAAGAAATGTGACTTGTTATTAGTCGTTGCGCTGGCCACACGACTCCCTAGTTATCAGTTGGCCATAGAAACAGATGAGCTTTACATTATCTAACTGCAAGGTCTGAATGGGGTACTTTACCTTTTATCTCATTTGCTTACTTTGACAGTTGAATTGTGTTGTTTTGTCAGACGTAGTCGCTGATGACCACTCTGTCCGGCAGAGGGTTTCTTTCTACATTCTTTGTGTGTCTGTAAGTAGCGAAGGGCCTGGAATGTCTTGCTGTATTCTGCTGTTGATTGGTGCTTGCATTAAAAGTCATCTCTTGCTGTTTTGTCGCCTGGCAGTAGAATGTCGACAAAACAGCTGCAGCTTTCAGAAACTTTCAGACATTGATACGTGGCCCGTGTGCCGATTCAACAGATAAAATTTGAAATTTGCCCTAACACTGAAATTATTTCATTTCTTTTCCTCGTGGGTATGTATCTGTGGGTGTAGTTCTTCTGGGTGCGTGCGTGGGATTTGCTGGGTGGTGACGATAAGGTATTTTGTGTGTGTGTGCATGCCGTCCACAAGGCAACTGATAAGTGTGTGAGTTATCTTGCTGTATCCCCATGCCTTTTTCAACCCCCTCCCCACGCACGTCATTACAGAGTGACAGACACCTGGAGGAGTAGGTAGAATGGGAGAGGGGTGTGGAGGTGGTAAAAGATCGCGAAGGTTATGTCTCCTTACACCTGGATAAACTTTTGGAACAGATTGGGCCGTGGGGGGGGGGGGGGGGGGGGGAGGGGGGGAGAAATTGTAACAACTTGTTAGTTAAATCTGTAACAGACGATTGTAGATAGATATGTAGAGGGCGTCCTCATATAGACAGAGAGAGAGAGAGACAGAGAGAGAGAGACAAAGGGGGAGTGCAGAAGAAGATAAAACGATGTAAATGAAAAAGACTTTGGTTAAAGTTTTGAAAAAGAGAGAAAAGAAATCGATTTCTTCAGTTATTTTGACGCCAGAGAAATAGAATAAGGGAGAAAGTGAGAGAAAGAGAGAAGGAAGAAAACAATAATGATGAATTACTTTAGCTAGAAAAAAACAGAGTGAGAGAGAGAGAGAAAAGATAAAGAAAGAGACAGGAAGATATAGAAGTTTTAAGAGAGAGAGAAATAGATAGTGGGGGTAAAATGCAAAAAAGAAATAAGAGAGGGAAAAAGGATAAATAAGAAATAAAGAAGTACAGATAGAGAGAAAGAAAGAGATATTGTTTTATTGTGTTCATTTGTTTGTTCGTCATAATATGACTAGGACTCTCACACTAATTTCGTTTCCTCAAGGAAAGACCTTAAACCAACAGGGTATCGCATAGCTAAAGAGTGCGGGTGAAAAAACAATGGCTACGAAATTCAACTCTTTTTTCGAACCCTTGATTTTATGCTACCCCATTACCCATTAGGCCAGTGACATTGTATAACTGAGTAATAATGTATTGCTACTTTCATTGTATAGACATCTGAAACAAGATCTAGACTTCTAATTTAGAACTCTTAAAATCTAGATATACTCAGCTTTCACCGAGGAGAGGTTGATAGCAGTAGAGATCCCAGGATAACTTCAAACGAGTAAGTGGTATTGAGGTATGGCTGGGTGGCATAAACTTCTTGGTTACCTTTAAGAGAACTCGAATTGAAATCCCGAATTTGGTATTTTTGTTATTTTTATTGTAATGAATACTTTGAAATATGTATTGAGAATCTTCTAATGGACCTCATTCACCAATCGTAAACAAACAACATTTAGCCACGTGATATTTGTATAGAAGAGATAGAGAATCACGTGGCTAAATGCTGTTTGTTTACGATTGGTGAATGAGGTTCATTGATGACTTTTGAAGGGAGCTCAAATCCTGACTCCAGAAGCCTTGTTTTCTGAGCAACTAAAGGCAGCACGAAACCTTCTCCACTAAAAGTTCGCAAAAGACTTTGAACCTTATAGCAAGGAGCATGCTACAACATGACAGACGCTCTATACAATAAGTAGCCTACTTTTTGACGGGCAGTTAATAAGTTGTTATGGCACCATTAGGAACTAGTTGTTTCGTAATTAGGGCAAAGTTTTGACTTATGAAACAAAGACTTGTAAAAAACAAGACTCGGATTTGTGGAAGAGTAGCGAACTGTAAAATGATTACGATTGACGGTTTTAGAGAGAGGCAGCCATGTCTAAACGTTGAGATTTAGCTTGGACGACATCCGATGGTTCAATTTTGTTATTATTAAACTTATTCGACATTTACTATCAGCGTCGACTAACTTAATATTGGTGGCCTTTCGTTGTTATTTGATTTCGTTGCTATATTTTTATTATTTAACCTCCGTTGGACTTGATCTGCATAATACATTGCCTTAGCCCTAGTAGTTTACCATCGTATTTAGATAAAGTATTTGTCCATTATTTAGAAAATTTTATATTGTCAGAATCGTCATTTAAGCACGTTTTACAACTTCTATAACTTTTCTTTCTACTGATTAATCGACGGAATCAGCCAAGAAAGCCAATGAATTAGCAGAGTTAAAGTTTCTAATTAATATCCACGACCAGATTAACACCTGCATATGCTCAGGCCGTAATATAGTTATCTGATGATAAAATGATTCCAGTTGGTGCTGAAACAAAGATAAAGGCCAATATCAAACATACGTGTAAAGAATTAAGAGCCAAAAGCCACATTTTAAAATGTATAAATTAAAACAAAACACCAATACCTCGACTAGAATTTAGGATGGGCTACACTCTTTAAATCTGCAACAGAATAAGACATTCAGAAAAACTCCAAAATTTTCTCGAAAGAAGGAGAAATCGTTGACAGAGTGACAGACAGACAGACAGCTAATGGGATAAGAAGAAATAAGAGAACAGCGCGGTAACTATAGATGAAATTGTCGGCTTCATGCCAGGGGGCTCCTGTTCCATTCCCTCGGTGAAAGGGGTGAGGCAGTTTCCCTACCCCCCCCCCCCCCACTTCGCCACTGCTTACGCTGCTCTCTCGGCACTCACGCTCGTCTGTTGCCAAAACATCCAAACGTTTATTGTGACATCGCCATGACATCTACAAACAACGATGAGCGCCCCCCCCCCTCTCTCTCTCCTACAAACAGTTCTATTTCTATATTTTAAAAAAAGCGGGAAAAAAGGAGGGCGGGAAATAGAGTGAAGCAGACGTGAAAGACGCCAGAAACAGAAGTGTGCAACCCAGGGAATGAAAACAAAAACAAAAAAAAAAGAAGCGTATTTTCGGAAGTGAATTGCAACCGATAGACAAAGTAGCTTAAAAGATGGGGGTCGTGAAATAGGCGCGGGGGTGCTCATCTACCCCCTCCCCTGCGCCCCCAACTCGGCTAGTGTTGCAGTGTGGCTGTAGGTTAGTTGTACAAGCGATCATCTTGCCCCCTGTACGACGCCGATGAGGCTTTTCACAAGTTTATTTAATTTTCCCGTTCTCTGTTTTGATTTTTGCGCTGGCTTCTCCTGGCTGTGAGACTTTATCTGAACCCGGCGGTTCTCAAACGATTTTTCGCTCCATTTGAAAAGGAGAAGCGCGTGACAACAATGTTATCTCCACGTCTGCTAGCTGTGTCGCACGGGTCTCCAATTGTTGTTGTTTTCCTTCTAAGGCGACTTAAGCGCAGGCGGTCATGTAGTAAACGCTCTGGCCCGTACAGGCGTGGCGTCTGGGCGCCGTATTCAACACGGCGTCAATCCAGGCAAGTGATTCCTTACTCTGGAACCTTAAGGAAAACTCCTCTTCGTAGCGTAAACGTCGTGGGCGCCAGGTGTTTCATGTGTGACACTGTTGTACTCCCCTGACCACAAACACACACGTACATAAATTACATTTGGAGTTACTTTTTTTTTTATTATAATGGGTACTTTGAAAATTGGTTTGAGAATCGCCTAGTTATGACTTGTGTACGTATTATTTCAGACCTTAGAATGTTGTTGGTTAACAAGGCGATTGAAAGGTTTGCAGAGCAGAGAGACCGGGGGGGGGGGGGGGGGGGGGTTATATCGTCAAGCGGGCAAAATATTTCCAAAAGGTTAGAACAGATCTTCGAGAAATGTGGCAGTTTAAGTTCCATCATTTGTCAAGCAAAGTTGGCAAACAAAATATTAATGACAACTAGGATCATTTGGTGCCAACTTGAAGGCTTCGAGCGAGAGACAGCAACTATCATTACTGTAAGTTGAATAAGGCCGAACGTCATTACAGCATTCTCTGCTCTTGCCAGGAACGAAGAGTAGATCACAGACCATCAGTGGTGTCTCCCTCAGGTATCTAGGATTAACAAATGTTAAGAAAAACTAAAACTTTATGGATCCTTATGGATATTTGTTGTGATTACCAAAACTCTTTTCTCATATAAAAAACAAAAAAAAAACAGAAACATTTACATAAATAGAACAGACACAACACAAAGAGTTCATTGACTACACCAGTGATGCCCAACCTTATAAGGCCTGCGGGTCATTTTAATTTCCGACACTCGTGACGCGGGCCACATTATCGAAAAAATACACAAAATGAAATAGAGAATAAACCATTTTAAATAGTCTTATTACAATACCGTGGCTCCAGTAGGCATACTTACACCCAATTACATAACAAGGGTTTCAGGTGTTTTGTAACTGAAAAAGTTTATCTACTTAATTAAGTTCTTGTAAACATTATATCATACCCAGTAATTGTTTTCGGAAATGTGCAAGGTTTACGTAGACAATACGGCGTAGAAATCTATTGACTGCATTGCTCGATTCTATTGACTGCATTGCTCGATTCTATTGACTGCATTGCTCGATTCTATTGACTGCATTGCTCGATTCTATTGAATGCGTTGCTCGAAATCTATTATCTGCATAGCTCTAAATCTATTGTCTGCATCGGTCGCAATCTATTGTCTGCATTGCTCGAATATATTGTCTGTATTGCTCTAAATTTCTCAAGCAGGGAAGCCTGGCTTTGTAATTCAATCAGTTCCAGTTGGTATCACACCTCAGCGGCAAGAGTAGGTCTAATGATCTCGAAATCTGCTGCTCTGTCATTTAGTTTTAAATGGACATTTTTACCAACATTGTCCAGTCGTTATGTAATTGTCGTGCATTTTTTTCAGGCCGATTTTATTCCCTCACTGCTAGCAAGCACTTTTTATGCTTCATTCTTAAAATGTGAGCAGCTCTGTAGCCTCCATTACAGCCGACTCATTTTTCTTCTTGGTAAATATGTTCGTCCATCGCTCAACTCTAGACGTAAGTTAGCGATCTTTTCTCAGCGGCTTAAGCCCACAATGCCACCATATTTTTGTAATGGTTTGTTTTAGAATGCTTTTATATTATGTTCCTTAAAAACAGCCACATTTTCTGTACAGATCAAACATGTTGGCTTATTATGTTCCACGAAAAAAAAAAAAAGATGTCCACTTTCTTGGAAGTTTCAACAGTCAATTCTCATTTCTTCGACTCTCTTATTTCATTAACGTATAAATGTCACACGAAACGGTACCAATCATGTGGATGTCAGAAGGACCGGATCACAAATATTTTGATCCTTTTCATGTTTCTTGATCTAGGATCCTCTTATTTAGTTTAAAACGTTGCAATGGAAGTTTGAAATATTGTCATTCTTTACAATGTCTATGACTTTTTGGAGATTTTCACGATCAATGTTTTTATTCTGAATGAAATAAAATGTCTTCGATTCTAAAATTTAAGGATCAGTCCGGTGTTTCACGTGGCCACTCAGACCCAGTTGTGAGCTGCACATTTTCCCACTGCTCACGCAGATAAGGAGGCGTGATGGCCGAGCGGTAAAGCGCTTGGCTTCTGAACCGGGGGTCCCCGGTTCGAATCCTGGTGAATTAAAGTTAATTTCGGGATCTTTGGGCGCCTCTGAGTCCACCCAGCTATAATGGGTACCTGACATTAGTTGGGGAAAAAGTAAAGTCGGTTGGTCGTTGTGCTGGCCACATGACACCCTCGTTAACCATAAGGTCTGAAGGGGAACATGTAGATAAAGCCGTTGTCGGCTGAGGGGGGGGGGGTATTAAAGTTTTATTTATATCTTCTGCGTCTGCCTACAAGGACTTTTCATTTCCATTCTAAATCCTAGATCATTGTTGCAAACTAAAGATTGGAAAGAATTATGCGCTGCAAGCGAAAGAGCTTTATACTTTTTTACAGTCCCCGAAAAAGAGCAAAAAAAAATGTAGCGTTTACTTTCTATATGACATAGCTATTTAACGCTGTATATACCAAAAAACTAGATATTTTTAGTTATCCTCCATTGATGAAAATCCTCAATATCTATAGGCTTATTGTGTAAGTATGCACCTGCATTTAGACACTGCTGCAGTGTATATTGATAACTTAGTTACTGACTGTTAAAAGTATGACTGACATATTAATGTATGGACCAAAGTGGACTTCCTTGGGATAGATTCAATACCACGAGTGTCTCAAGAAAGACATCAAACTTTCATAAGACATACACTTATGAAAGTAGTGTTTATCAATGTCTCACTGAAGAATTTTTACTACGTGGGGCAGCTTTGGTAATGGCAGCATGACGAGGCAACTGTGGCATTATTAGCTTCACGAGTACTCTTGTTGTACTCTTAGATAGGCTACACGAAAGAGTTTTGGCAATAGCAGCTACACTGCGCAGTGGTGGAAAAAAATGGCTACACGACGGAGCTACATGAGTCTTCTAGTTAATTGCAGCTTCACGGGCAATATAGGCAGTTTCGGGCAATAGTGGCTACACAAGGCAGCTGTAGCAATTATTCAACGCCAAGAACCTTGCAATTAGACAATATTTATTCATGAACTTATGTTGTATATTATTATTTAAGTGTATGTATTAGAAAAATGTATTAACACTTTGGTACGAGTGACTGGATGACTCCTTTTTGTCTCAAATTGGATACACCCACAGGCTACTGTTGAGACTGATTTCGGAGCATCAAACTTGACCACACTTTGTGCACCAAGGTTTAAGAATGTTGTAAAAGCTGGTCCTTAGACGTATATGTTTTGGACATCTTCTGTCAACTCATAGAAACGAGATGAATGCCTGGGCATAAGGTATGGTCGGAACGATATCGCCCACACAACAGTTCCTCCATTTCGCGAAGCTGATCTACCCAAAGGAACGGCAAGTGCCGATACACTTTGTTGTCAGCAGTATGGATGGCTTTTCCAGGATGTAGCACTGTTTGTTGCAAGCTTCCTAAAGATCGCCAGCTCCTGATTATTTTTCTCAAGATTGACTTCCAAAGCCTTTTCCATTTTTGGGCAAAGCTGCAAGGAACCAGGGGGTTTTAATTCAGAGTTTTCTTTCTCCTAGGTGGGTAGCCAGCAAGGCTTATGAGCTTCTAAACATATAAAAATATAAACAACAAATAGACAGTGAAGAATAGGCAGAACCTAAGCTTGTGCTCGAAATGAGGTCACTAAATGAATAACAAAAGGTTTCGGAGCACACAATCGTATACACTTGTTACACGCTATCTCCTTTATGACATTGCTAAGAACTAAAGTTCTATGTTTAGAAAATAAACTTTTCCATCTGCTTTGCATTTTAACAATAGCGAGCGCCTTATTAACATGAAAAAGAAAAACCAATAAAAAATGTGACTTATGATTGCATATTGCGTTTTTTTTTTTAGTATAACACTGTCCCAAAGTTCCGGTTCACTTGTGTTCAGATTTTGATCTAGCCAACATTCTCTTGATTTCTAGACAATACAAATCAAAAAAAATTTTTTTTTTAAAGTTACCGCTCGCCAAAGTACGGCCAAATCCTCTTTGTGTGGTGGCGAGGTTTTTATACATCCCACGGCTACTCTCATGATCTTAAGAATCTTCATCCGTTTTTTTTTTCAAACTGTGTTTAATACTTTAAACAGCATAGACCATAATCAGCAGACGACGTCTGGGAGGCCTCCGATTGGTAGTGGTATGGTATAAGATTACGGATTTCACCTCTATTTGAGAAGAAATAGCAAAACTCGTCCTCAGTAATATTGTTGGAGTAAACTTGGTTTTTAATAAATTGCATAATTTTATTATTATTTTTTACTGTATATTTTGTATTTTTCTATTTCATTTGAGGCCATCAAATATCTAAGGTCGGCCCTGCATTCCCTCAGAATAATGTGCACGAGACATAGAACCAGGTCTGCAGGTAAAGTTTTCGATTGTACTGGATACAATAGTAGTCTTATTTAGGGGCCCTTTGTATAAAATGTAGAGACTCGCTTCACAT
This sequence comes from Biomphalaria pfeifferi, assembly GCA_030265305.1. Classification (NCBI taxonomy): domain Eukaryota; kingdom Metazoa; phylum Mollusca; class Gastropoda; family Planorbidae; genus Biomphalaria; species Biomphalaria pfeifferi. The sequence goes on from JASAOG010000383.1 coordinate 97,727, forward strand.
TCTTAAGTTCTGAATAGATTGTTTAGAAAAAGGGCATTTTGATGGCTCGACTAAAACGCAAATAAAGAATAATTTAAACAAACAATTCTGGTTTCATACTAGTTCTACTCTATGATGTTCTAGCGCTGCTTCATCGTGGCCTGCTTCATTGTCGCCTGCTTCATTGTCGTGTGCTTTATTGTCGCCTGCTTCATTGTCGCGTGCTTTATTGTCGCATGCTTTATGGGCTGGTAGCGTACGAAAACGTATCCCGCCTCCAGATCTAAACTAGTTCTAGAATCTGGACTCACTTCTTAATGTGAAAGCCTACTACTGTTTACATAATAAACAAATCTACACCCCTAAGCTGTGTGAAGAAAAGCTATTTCCATAATAGATTTGGAAGTAAATTTTGTTCAAATTGTTTAATACGTTTAAATCTAAATGTAGATCTATATATGGCCTCTATTGAGTCTCTCTTTCTTTCACTCTTTCTCTCTCTTTCTTTTACTCTCTTTCTTTCACTCTCTCTCTCTTTCTCTCACACACACTCTCTGCATCTCTCTTTAAGGCCTGTGACAAAAACATTTGAAGGACGAACAAAAAGATGTTGTTTTTTTTTAAAGTCAACTCCCTTGCTTAATGGTCCTAGGAGCTGAGCTAAAAAGTGCTCGCGAGCAGTAAGAGGTTAATTCAATTACGAGCACCGCGCGCGAGGGCTTCCATGTTGTAATTAGTGCCATTTAGGTATCCCCCCACATTTTTGACAGTTTTCAAAAAGTCCCAATCCGTGTCAGAGCGCTCTCTGCCAGAAGTAGAGTATCATTTTACCATCTATACGGGGCAATTAACGCATTTTGGAGGCAAGTCCAGAGAAGACAGTTTCTACCTCCTCGGTTTCAGGATTCCTTCCATGCATCGTTTTTTTTTCACAGTTTTATACCTTATTATTATTATTATTATTATTATTATTCTGTGTCTATACAAATACGTTTTCTGCCCTAAAAAAATGCCTCTGCCACTTTGAACGGGATGCATAGATTAATATTGTCAGTTCAGGTTTGACTTGTGTTTTAAAAGCTTGGAATGCAGGACATGAACAAGTGATGATTGTGATGGGAGGAGGGGGGGTGAGAGGAGGGAATGTGAGTGAACAAAAAAGTGGAGGTTTTGAAGAAAAAAAAGGAAGGGGGGGGGGGATTTGTCAGGGGGAAAGTGAGGAGGAATGAAATTGGAAGAACAATTTTTTTCTATATTTTTCTGTTTGTCTTTTCTTTTCTCTGTCTCTCTCTCTCTCTCTCTATCTCTGTCTGTCTGTTTCTCACTCTGTCTGTCTGTCTGTCTGTCTCTCTCTGTCTTTCTCTGTCTCTCTCTCTGTCTCTCTCTCTGTCTCTCTCTCTGTCTCTCTCTCTGTCTCTCTCTCTGTCTCTCTCTGTCTCTCTCTCTGTCTCTCTCTCTGTCTCTCTCTCTGTCTCTCTCTGTCTCTCTCTCTGTCTCTCTCTCTGTCTCTCTCTGTCTCTCTCTGTCTCTCTCTGTCTCTCTCTGTCTCTCCCTCTCTCTCTCTGTCTTTTTTTTCTCTCTCTCTCCCTCTCTCTGTCTCTCCCTCTCCCCCCTCCTCTCTCTCACATCTTGTCTTTCATTCTCGTATTTGATTTTTTGGTCTTTTATCACTGGGGGATTGTTTTTTAAATTCACTTTCTCTCTTTTCTCATTCTCATTTTCTCTATTTAAAAAAGTATGTCTTCTCTGTTTCTCTTTTCCTTCTATGCCCTTTTATTTGTCTCTTCTTTCTTTTCTTATTCTGATTTTCTTTTTCATTTTAACTAGAACTGTCCTCTCATTCTCTCTCTCTCTCTCTCTCTCTCTTTTCTTCTTCAGAATACTAATGAATAACATTTTGTTGCTCTTTTGAATGTTGCCAACTAACTACATCATCAAATTTTTTTTTCTGAGCTCCTCAAATTCCAGTGGCGGCTTTGCAGACTTAACATAGAGTGTCTAATTAGCTTGTCTGTCTAAAGTATCTTCTGACACCGACAGTTCGTCAAACTACTGATGCAGGACCGGGTGTAAACAATGTTTAGTCTCTTGGATTAGTGCAACAGTGTGTTTCTCTTAGTGATGTTGTAACACAGATATCTATCTATCTATCTATCTATCTATCTATCTATCTATCTATCTATCTATCTCTATCTATCTATCTATCTATCTATCTATATATATATATATATATATAATATATATGTATATAAGATCTACAGAGCTACACTGGACATGGAGACAGTTTTCTGGTACAAATTTCATGTTCATATCTTTATTCAGCAGCAGGAAAAACAAAAAGGACACCAAATGATTCTAGGAAGTCGCACTTTACTCTGGCTAAATTGGCGACCTTAAGTTTCTAGTTTTCAAGCTATGCGATCACCATTTTGATGTGCATTGACCCGAATAACGTGCTATTTTAAGATCATTACTGTCCACCACGGAGTCAGTTCAAATCAGTTCATCATTTTGACTCCGAGACTCCAACAGTACCTCACCATCGGATTCTTTTCAATTCTCCACCTCTGGGTCCTTGCCCGTCCTGCAGTCTTCTTGGTTTACAGATTTCATCCATGTTTGCTTTTGGTCTGCCAGTATTTCTTGTACCCTGTTGTTTCCAGAGAGTCCAGCCCTCAACAATAACCTGCGGCGTCGGAACCTGCGGCAATTTAGACCAATAGCTCGTTGCCACGTCAAGGTTTTGTGTTGAGGCGGGACCAGTCGTGATAGTAGGCCTGAACGCTGACCTGTAACGTCGCATCCGACTGGTCTCAGTTTAAGTCCAGATCATGCTTTGCAATATTCTATCTTGATCTTCGCAATGTATACCCAATCCAGGCCCCCCATTGTATGTTTTCTTAATTCAAATTCTTTGGAAGTTTGCTTGGTTGTTTCCTTAGGATTGATTATAGATATTTAACAGGTAACTAGTAAATGTAGCTTAACATAAACATAAGCAGAAACAATAAATCTACAACAAAGAGGAGGCTATAATACACGAGTCTGAATAAAACAAATATCCTGCCAGCGCTATTTTAATGACGATCCAGAAAAAACAACAACTCTACACAAATTCATTTTTGTATTTGCGATTAAGGAGAAATGACTTTGTCCATGGCGCAAAATCTTATAGTTATTTTATGTAAAATTTTTGAAGATATTACACGTTTTTTTTTAGCTGCAAAAGAGTAAACCGGAAGCAGACAGAAGGTGACAACATGAATTCCCGAAATCAGACGTTTGCTGTCTTCACTTCTGCTGTAACAACAGAAGCCTTTCAGAGAAGTAGCCGAGGGCGTGAAGGGAGTCGCAGGGGCGCCTCCAACCAACTTGACATGCCCTGGTGTGAGACATGCATGAAAAGCTCCCTGCATCCAGAAGCGATAAAGGAAGACAAAATAAAATTAGCCTGTAAATGAGAAATCGACGTTCTGGTCAGCGACCAGCGGGTAGTCCAAGGTCTCGGATGACCAAGCAGGAAGAGAGAAACAGATGGAGTGTGGCCGTCTCAGAAATAAGAGTTGGACAAGATGACCTGTTCGGACGTTTCTCTTTTGTAGCTTCCCGTTAAAGAGTGTGTGTGTGTGGGGAGGGGTTGTAGAAATAGCTCCAATTAGCTGCTCATTTAGTTGCCCTTTTATTTGTCTACTAAGGTGCCCATTTAGCTGCTAATTTTGTTACAGTTTCAGTTGCCAATTTAGGTGCCCTTTAAGTTTCTCATTTAGGCGCCATTTTATTTGCCTACTTAGGTGCCCATTTAGTTATAAATTTAGTTGCCCTTTAAGCTGCATATTGAGGTGCCCGTTCAATGGTTAGTTTAGTTGCCTACTTTGGTGTCCTCTTAGTTGTCATTTCATTTTCCGATTCAGTTGCCCTTTTCACGTTCAGTTGTGCAACACATAGATCTAGTTTTTGGCTTTCCTCTCTCTCTTTTTTTCTTTTACAGTTTCCCTCTTTCTCTTCCTCTATCTCCCTCTCTACTCTTCCCCTCATTCTATACTCTTTGTCTCTCTGCTACTCTTTGATCTCTCACTTTTCTCCCTGTCTCCTGCCCCGCGCTGTCCTCCTCTACTCTATTTGTTAACTCATTCAGTGTATTAAAGTCATCTTATATGATTCTTTTTTGTTTTAATATGTCTGTAACAAAAAAAAAATGTAAATTTTGTGGATGTGGTTTATGAAAATGTGCGTCAATAGCGGTGTGTTTGTGTGTGCGAGTGTGTGTGTGTGTGTGTCAAATAAAGAGAGAGAAAGAGAGAGACAGACAGAGAGAGGTGTCGCCAACACGACGGACCTGTTCCAACAGGAAGCTGTGATGACGACCATACATCAAGGCGTTCTGACTTTTACAGTTGTAGTTAAAAAGACTCTCCGGCCTGGGGGAAATTTGTCTGCTGCTCATAACTTCCTCCCCTTTTTACAACCTCCCCTTCCTCTTTTTTTCTCCTTACCTCTCTCTCTCTCTCTCTCTCACACACACACACACACACAGTCACCATTACTTTAAACTTGAATTACTAGACCCTTAGTATTTTAATTAAGTATTTATTAGTTTTTATGCTTATGTCGGTGTATTACTTCCCCCCCCCCCTTTTTTTTTATTCTCGGCGCCCCCCCTCCCAATCCCAAACTTTCCTTTCCTTCGGCGCCCTTACTACTTTACCCGTTCAACGCTGTTGCATTGTCTTAAAAGTTTCGTATACCCCCAAAAACAAATTCGCCCGTTGGCGGCTTCTCTCTCCTGGTCTTCGGCCTGTAGACTAGCTCCCTTAGCATACAACTGTTAGACGATAAAGACGCCAGGAGATAAGACAAGTTGTCTACCCGTGAGCCGCTGCTATCGACTTGTCAGATTCCTGACGTCAGTATTGAGTATTGGCTTACGTCTTTTGGTCCGAAAAGTCCGCCGTCATGTTTCACGCTTCAGTGCTTCCGTGCCGATGATTTCCCAAGCATTTAAAAATAAAAGGGGACGGGGGGGGGGGGGCAATTAATTAACTGGCATTTCTGAAATTTGACGCCAAGTTGACCCGAAACAGAATTGAGAATTCTGGGATTGTTTCAGAGAATTTCCGTAATTGGAGAATTAACATCGGCGGAGATGTATGTATTTAAAGGAGGGGTTAAGCTTAGGATCGGAGTGTTTTGCCTGTGTGTGTGAGTTTTTGCCTCTGTTCAAACGAAGATAATAATTTCTTGTTTTTAATTAGCTTTTAATGTTTTTGCATAATTATTCTTTCCTCATTGCAATAGAGACCAAAACTCAATAAATTATTTTCATGTTATAGCCAAATCTTTTTTTATTGGTTAGAATAATTATGTAAAGACTTTATTCTTTTTCCACAAAAAAATTCAGACTCAATTATGCACTCTATATTTCTTAAGCCGTCTACTTTATTGAATGCCCTCGTTTATAGTGGATAGTATAACGAAATTAGTTTTTTGGTGTATAAGTTAAACAGATAATAGGAAGCTTTGATTAGCCATGTATCCCAGATGGTATACGATACAAATGGTGTACTTTTTTTAAATACAGTATTTTCAATGTTCTAGTCTCTTTTACTTATATGACTAAATATTTTGTATTCTTTAGTTGGCAACAGTGAGCTATTAATAGACCGTCCTTGACACTATTTTGAGCGGATAAGTTGGAGCCCAAATAATTGCATATATCATCAAACATTATTTTTGGTAGCGAAATGAAATGCTGGCGAAGGTAAGACATTTTTATAATAATAGACTGCAATGTCTCTTTTAAAAGGGGTCGTATTGGCTGAGTGGTAAAGCGCGTAGCTTCCGAACCAGGGAGTCAGTGTTTATCTCGTTGAAAATTGTGATTTTGAATTTGAATCTCCTACTGAAAAGATGTCTGCTTCATTTAAATCTGTGCTATTTTTAGTTCTATTATCGTTTCCTGAAATGTAAACATGTTGATTATCACTTCTACAAAGAAAACAGCATTGACGCGTACATCACGTGACCATCCTATAAAAACATATGTCTCATATCAAAACCCAGACACCTTGTAAAGCGTCAAACCAACTTTTGGGTGGAAAAATTGAGAGTTACTGATTAAAAAAAAAAAGGAACCGTCTAAGGCAGTGTTTCTCAAACTGAGGTCCGTGAAACGAACGAAAGGGGTCCGCAGAAAGAAAATAAAATTGTATACAATTAAAATAGAAATACATTTGATCCGATCGTATAACTAGAGTTCTAATCAACTCATCCATCACTACTGTTTAACTCTTTCTCTTCTCACTGACGATACCAATGTTGATTCCAGTAGAATGTGGTAAATAATTACGGAGAGAAAGATATATATATATATAGAGAGAGAAATATAGAAATATAGAAATATATATGTATCTTAAGTACTATTCTGTGACAACATAAATCGAAGATTTGAAGACATTTACTCGAATGGATCTTGAACCCTTTGTTCGTGAACAAACTCACTTGAAATATCTACAAACAAGGAAAGCATGGTCGTGTGTCTGGAATGTTTTTTGGAACCGAGGACATTGCACTTGGTGGGGGGGGGGGGGGGGGACTATGTCATAATGACCACATTCATTGGTGAAAACTGTCCAACTTGCGTGTCTCTCACGACTGAAAAATGAGGTCAGCTTTCCCTTAAGTCGTAGACTCAAATTGGAAACCATTCGAATTGTTAGTGTTGAGATGAATATTGTTGAAGAAAGCTAAGAAATTGGTAGCTCTATTGGTCTGTGGCCACATCACAAGGTCCGCAGGGCTCGCAAAGACATTCCTTCAGGAAACAGTACCAGGAAGTGAAGAGGAGGAAGACAGAGGAAGCGATGGGAAGACAACATCAAAGAATGGACAGGCCTGTCAGTGAATAAAATTCTAACCATGGCAAAGGACAAAGAGGAATGGGAAAAGACGAATCTTGTGTGGTGCCCCAACAGTCCGAAAGACTAAAGGATAGGTGCTGTTAACGGTTGTTTACTTGTAGGACCAAGCTTCTGGTAGACAACTAAACCGTTGTAGGAGTAATATATCTTAACTAGCAAAACTTAAAATAGCTTAAACAGCTTCCTTGTGTATAAAAACTAAATATAACTTTACAACATAAACACAATCTACTTTTGATAAATGAAATAATTGTAGCAGACTTTAGTAATAATATATTTTAATAAAATCTAACTCCCTACAACAACAGTCTTTCAGCCTCACGTTCTGAAATCGTCTATCCTAAGACCAAATGACGACAGAGCCACCTATCTTGCATCACTCTCAACCAATCGCTAACCCTAACCCCAACCGTCACCAAAGAATCACAAGCGCACACTCCATAACAATAGGTTAAGTCGATTGGTGTAATTTTTATTAAAGTAACTACAGTTGTGTAAGTCACATCGGCGTTAAGTTCCTCTGGCAGCTAGTAATACTGCAGGAGTCACTCTTTACTCTCCAACTGTATGTATAGAGAGAGAGGAGAAAGAGAGAAAGAGAAAGAAAGAGAAAAGAGAAAGTGTCGACTCTTAAACAATTTACAACACTTATATATCCAGATCTATTTCTGTGATTCCTGACCACGCCTGGCGGCCCCAATAAGTGGAACTCGTGTTTCGATGGGCTGGCGATTTCTTGACTACCTGTAATCAAGACTTACCAGGTAGACACGCTTGAATGATCAAAGACTCCTGAGTGGAAAATGCATTAACAGAAGTAGAGGCTGAAAGGCATTTTTCTTCTCTCTCTGCAGTAATAACTATTGCTGTAGTCTCACCTGACTCCCCTTAAATATAGTCTAGAGTCTAGTCCATGGTTGCTCAATCTTATTCGGCCAGCGGGCCATTTTAATTTCCAACACTCGTGTCGCGAGCCACACCAACAAATAGGTAAAAAAACAAAATTAAGTTTCGATCATTTTCATTAGAAACCCATGGCTCTAGTACTCACATTAATTCCTTAACTTCATAAAGTTGTTTAAAAGTTTTTATAAAGGTTCATTTTATCTTATATAATACAGACGTTACTTCAAAAAAGAAGATGATTACGTCCTACGCGTCATGCATCTAGTCATGCATATTAACCAATGACTTAAATTCTGTCAAGTTATTGGTTTTCCTGGCTAGCTCAGGCAACCCATTCCATGCTCTAATAGCACTAGGGAAGAAGGAGTATTTGTACGAATTTGTCCTAGCATATGGGATGAGGAATGTGCCTGTATCTTTGTGTCTTTCTGAGTATTTTTAAGGTTTTGTTTTTGTATTTGAAGATTATGGTTCAGTGTTTTATGTATAATTGCTACTTTACTTTTGAGTCTTCTGCCCTGAAGGCTTTCTAAATTTAGTGATTTTACTATAGGTGTTACACTAGTCAACTGTGAATATAAAACAAACGTGTTGCGTTAACGGTACTAATCCATTTACCCTAACGTAGGGAAACATTTCTTTTGTCATTGTGTGTGTGTGTGTGTGTGTGTGTGTAGAGGTTATTTTCTACACTTTGTGCCGACGTTTCGGCTGGCCAAATTGGAACCGTAGCTTGGGCATCACTGGTTTAGGTCAGTGTTTCCCAAACTCTGATCTTCGGAACCCTAGTATTCCACAAGGCCTGAATAGATGTTCCACGAACTGCTGGAATATTTAACTAGTAGGCTACCAAGTGAACTAATCTCCCTAATAGATAAGCAAAGTGTTCCGATAAATACTCAGAATATGCGAAATGGTCCGTTAGAGAACAAGTTTAAGAAACACTGGTCTATACATACCATTAAAGCAAGTTGAACATTATACAAATATATTATCTTCCATACGATCATGTCGGAGAATGTCATTTATGGGTTAGTTTACTGTTAATAGAGAAATAGTTTATATAAATATTTTTTTAGTGTAAAGTTTTCATCAACTAATTGAAAATTAATGTTGTCGCGCTATTTATTAAATAATTCGAAAAAAAAAAACAATAGTTATATCGAACTGGTGCTCTAAAACTCTTTTATAACTGAGCCCGTGGAGCCCATTATATTCTATTGTTTGTTGGTTTACTATTATTTGTACTGTTAAACATCGTCAAGTTTTGTATCGAACGAACTTGCAATAATTAATATACAATATAAAACTAATTTGCCAATTAATGTATTATTTTTTTTGGAAAAAGTATATTTCTGTCATTGGTCTACGGTGAAAACTCTTGTTTGACGATATAATTTTTTCAAAATAGACTCATCTTAAAATTAAACAAATACGTCTTGTTACATGAAACATGAATTAATCGGAAATTCCCGCACTCGACTCAAATGTTTCTTGGTAGTAAGTAAAGATGTCAACATAGAAATAGACGTTAATAAACATTTTTCGCAACGTCTTATGTAAAAACCACTAGCTGGACTATTTGTTAATAGAATATCTTATGTAAAAACCACAAGCTGAACTATTTTTTAACAGAATTTTCTTAGGTAATAACCACTAGCTGGACTATTTGTTAATAGAATATCTCATGTAAAAACTACTAGCTGAACTGTTAATAGAATATCTTATGTAAAAACCACAAGCTGAACTGTTAATAGAATATCTGTATTGTACAAATCTCACTAGAAAGACCCTTGCAGGGGTGAAGCATTACGAGAAATAACTAGAATGAGGAATTGTAAACTTCTATCAGATTCATAAATGAGGAAATGATTTTTCTAAACCTTTTTGTTTGCTTTTTAATATGTTTTTAAGTTGCTGTTGTTTTTTTTTTATTACATTATGATATGCTGACATCGTGATGTTAATGATTATTGGGGCATTTTTTTTCTCCTGTTTATCAATAAAATAAAAAAAGTAGATCTTGTGGATTGAAATATGTCATTATCTTTATTTTTATCAACACTATTTCGAAATAATTCTGCTTCTTTATATGTCTGATTGCTTTGCACCTCGCGATTAGAAGTTATTTGACGGTTAAATACATTTTTTTTTTACTCTAGACATGTTAATTCAAGCCATGTACATCTTAATCAACGGCGCATGTCACGATTAATCTTCCTATGCATCATACTACGAAAATAAAAAACATTCACAATTTTTCGTTAAGCAACAGACAATACTGAAAATAATTATAAACATAATCTAACTACTCAGCGCGGAAAAGAAATCCTGCCAAACGTAACGCCAATATATTCATTTTAAAACTCCAGACTTAGCGCTTACTGTTAAGACTGTCATGAATATTAACTATGCAGAACAATCAGCGTTAAAGTCTCTAAGTTGTCATGTGCCAAGAAATGTGCCAAATCAGGCGTTTTTTGGCGTCTCTTTCAAAGTTATTTCTCTAATCCTTGGGACAGAATGACTGAACCAGCGTTGTCAACTTTTAAAGAAAGGGGAAAAAAAATAAAAAAAAGAACATTTAGAAATAGACTTTAGAAAACGTATTCAGAATGTGTGGCAAAAAAAACCCCAAACAAAAACAACTGATGATGCATAAATAAAAACATCACAAAAGGGGTGATTCTGCTTTGATTTCGTGTTAGAATCGCATTGTGTAGGCCAGATTGGACAGTCTTCGCTTAATGGTCATGTAGATTTAATATTAGGATTTAATTTTTTGATGCGATTTTTTGTGTGTGTTATTTTGTTTTTGTGCATGGTGTGTTTGTCAGTGTTGTAGCTAAGGATTAGGTGGCCCGGAGAGGGGCTTGAACTTTTTAGGGGCTCCTGCTTTTCGACATTCATGAAATAATGTACTTAATAAATATATGTCTAAATTGCAATATGTACAATATATAAATAAAATAAAAAATAATTATTAAGACTTTTTTAATGAGTAATACCGTTGTACAATGGCGAGAATATTCTTTCAGTTTGAGAGAGGTTATTATTATTATTTTTGATGCTTTACCATGCAAACTCTTCATGTATAACCTACGTAATACCTAAGTGGACACGGATTTCGAAAACGGCACCAACGATTTTCCTAGAAATTCGACAGCTCATGTATATCTTTTGGGAAAACAAACATAACTATCTAATTTGCCACACTGAATAAACTCTGACGCAACCTTTGTTTTTTAAATAAATAAATTAAATTAAAATAAATAAATAAAACAACATTAATTGTTGCTTACTTCCGACTCAGCTGCTGTGGGTTAACCTCCCGCCTGGTCAAGTTTCGTCCCCTCTCCTCCTCCCGCACCCACCAACATCAAAATTAAAAGCTAACAGAGAAAAAAATTTAACATTTAACGAAGCAAAACTCAGCAGAATGTCTAATAAATCTCTCTAGCGAACCATTGCTTGTTTCTCTGCCTATACATCAACAGTGTATTTCTGTGGCCAAGAAGGGCTGTCCAGTATATATAGTCTTGTCAGGAAGGCGTCGGAGCAGCGCAAAAACACTCCACCCAGTTTCACCCTCCCATAGCAGCGTAGGTTTCTAGTCGAATAAAAATGAACATTACTCCTATCCCCTCCTGCCCCCCACAAAAGTGTATGGGCTGGTTTCATTTGTGAATTACTGATACACAACATTTAGATCTTGGACTTTCTCCAGATGTCCGGATCTTGGACTTTCTTCAGGTGTCCGGAATGAACAAACGTTTGTATATGTACAGACAACAAAGCTCAGGGGAATCGATATGGTTACAGAGCACCCACCTGTATCACTGATCACGCCCTAGTGCCGACTACACTATCCAAAAACTGGTCATTTCGTCGCTATCTAAAACCGACTTTGGAAAGAGTCAACTCAATTCCGTTGTCTGCTAGCTCTACTTGCTAACTAACAACAACTTCTAGCGATCTTTGAAGCTGCTTTCGTGAAGTCCATATTAAGCTTATTTCTATCCCAAATGATTTCAAATGTAGACTTCAGATCGTTAGAGAGAACCGCATCGATGCTGTCGAAGAAACAAACTCGGAACTCTGGTATCAGCATCTATGAGCTATTGAGCTAACAAGCAACTGACTGTGATTGAAGTATCTTATTCACTACAAATTCTTTTTTTTATATTTTTTTTTTATAGGTGGCTGTCGATGCATGACTGACTAGTTTTAGCAGCTTTAAGTACCTCGGAGCTATTGTCTCAGACGAGAACTATTGGCCCGAATTGCACAGTCCACAGTTGCCCTTTCAATACTTAAAATAATATGGAAAGACAAAGGCTTAGCCCTCGGCACCAAAATCAGACGGTGGTCATGGCCACATTTTTATATGCTTGTGAGTCTTGGACGCTGACTGCGCAGCTAGAGAGGAGGATCCTAGCAATGGAATTGAGATGCTACAGAAGGATACCAGGTATCACATTCAAGGACAGCATCACAAACCAAGAGATTAGAGGCAGGGTTACTGCAGCGAGCGAACCCCATGACGACCTGCAAACTATAGTAAAAAAACGCAAGCTTAAAATCTATGGCCATATGACAAGATCTTCTGGGCTCGCAAAGACCTTCCTTCAGGGGACAGTACCAGGAAAAATAAGAAGAGGAAGACAAGGCGATGGGAGGACAATATAAAAGAATGGACGGGCCTGAAATTGAAAGAGGTTCTAAACAAGGCAAAAGACAGGGAGGAATGGAGAAAGACGGTCCACGAGTCTTGCATGGTGCCCCAACGGTCCAACAGACTAAGGGATAGGTAAAGGTAAAAGGCAAGGTCGATGCATGCGTGTGTGTGTGAGTGTGTGTCAGAAATTGTGTGTGGATGTGTCTAGGGTGCGTGAGAGTCTTCGTGCGTGTGATGTGAATGAGTGTGAAGGGGTGCTATAGGCCTACGAGTGTGGGCTGTATATGTCATGTGGGGAAATTATGTGTGTGTGGGTGTTTTAGCGGTGTTGTCAGTGTTAATATGTGTGGAGTGAATGAGTTTGGAATGCGTAAGTGTGGACGCGTGAGGGGTTATATGTGAGTAATTCTGTGGTGTGTGTGATCATACGATTTTAAATCGAAAAAAAGATACAAACCATTTGCAAGAGGCACAAGCACAAGGAACTTGAAACTTAATTAATCACTTGAACTTCAGAAACAATTTACCAAACATTATGACAGTCTGGTTCGTCTTCCTAGACCCATTCCTAGACCACTTCCTAGACCACTCGCCTTTTTATTAGAGAATTGAATCCATGGCGGAAAAAGTATAAACAACTTACTTTTTAGTGTATCCAGTGTAACGAAAAAAAAAAAGGAATTGTTAAAAAGCTTTTCATTTTCAAGTATAATAATATTTCTTTTTGCACTTGTTAGCTCTAAATGAAATTTTCTAAGCTCTTTTGCTTTTAGCTCATTTTTTTTTAAATTTAGTTGGCAGCATTGCAGTTCTATTAGAGTCCTTGACATGATTTAGTTTATCTTGAAACTATATTATATTTATTTTTTTAGAAATACTATTGCCGTTATTTTAAATACCAATTTCCTTCACATATCCAAATTATGACTTAATACAAGGAGCCCTAGTGTAAACATTAGAAAATTAATCAATCCGTGTTTCGTGATTTATCATTCGCATGCAGGCCACGGGTCTCTTGGTCTGTTTTAGCGCCGTTAGTTGACACTCCGTTTTGTTTTCTTTGATACATAGATACAATGAATAACAAAACATTGCTAAAGTACTTGAAGACACACACAGAATAAAGTGGGGGGGGGGGGGGGGGGGAAGGGAGTGGATAGAATAGATTTCATTATGCCCCGACTTTCACTGACGATAGGTCACGAGTCTCAGATCAAATGTCAACAGAGATAGGTCACGTGTTTAAGTTTAAGTCAGCAGGGTTCTCCTCTAATTGGGGATATTGTGACGTTGAATTCTTTGATTCATTTTTTTCCGTAGTCATATTCAGAAGTTTAAGGATTTGTCATTGTTAAATTTTATTAAGGATCTGTCATTGTTAAATTGTATTAGGGATCTGTCATTGTTAAATTGTATTTATCTTTTAGACACGTGTCTGGAATATTTAACAAGTTCTAACATGGACCTGGTACCACTTGAAAATCTACTTCAACACGCGCCCAAGTCAAGAGCGTAGCTGGGACTTTTGTTAATTTTTTAATGTGTGAAGCGAAAAATTAGAGTCAGTATTAATGAAGTATTCAAGAAGTACTAAAAAAAATACATGAAGTTTTAATACCCGATTAACGAAGTATTTTTAAAGTATTAAGGAAGTATTAATAGCTTATACGTGATACAAATACAATAGGCAACGGCGGAAACATGGACATTGCTTACATGTTTTTTCCCCCGTAGTAACAAAGGATAAAATGTTATGCAAAACGTTCCCTTCTAATGTCATGCGGTCTATGGGGCAGATGATATAATGGTCATCTGTTCTGTGGCCTATGGTATCATATGGCCAGCACAACGACCAACCGCTTTTACTTTTCCCCAACTAATGTCAGGTACCTTAAAAATTCCGAAATAAAAATGCCCAGTCTTCACCAGGATTCGAATCCGGGACTCTTCGGTTCGAAAGCCAAGCACTTGACCACGCAGCAATCGCACCTCCAAAATGTTTTGTACTAATGGGTTAATTTTTTTTTTTTTTATATGGGGGAAGGGTGAAAGGTGTAAGTACTTAAGTTTTATTGATAAAAGAAATGAAGCAATTCTTTGGAAAATCAATTTATTAACATTCGGCATCAAAACGACCTAAAGTGGAGCCTTGACTAGTGAAAACCTTCAATCAGCATAAATTTCGGATAACAACCAAAAATTTATTTTAATAGCACCGGATATTGAAAACAATTCCACTACCGAACGATCACATTACCGATTTTATAATAATATATGTTTTAAGGAGAGGGCTTCCTCCAGCAAAGACCCATTTCCGCCCCTTTCTTCACACACCTGACGCCATGACATCGCATTCAACATGATACGTTTCCTTCTGTTCATTAAATATTCTCAAGTGTTTAGATGTTTTCGAAATGTTGTATGTTAATTTAACTCCATTTGTATTGTATTCAAATTGATAGCCCCACGTCTTTTTATCTCATCTGGCATGTCCAGTGGCGATAGTCTCTTGTCTTTCCTCTACTGGCCTGAGTTGGACACACTCTTTATTTCTAGTGTTTGTTCTAGTATTTTTACTCCAGGACTGAACTCATTCAATTTCTATTTCATAACATGGTGTTAAGGATTCTTTGTGAATGGTGCGTTATTTCTCACTTTGTGACTGTGTGCACCAGTGTGACCCTGGTGTACAATGCAGGGTCGTAACGGCATTGTCAAAGACACATTTCAAATCCTTTCCCATTATCTAAACACAAAAATAAAATAAATTATAGAATCTTAGCTTCAGTTGTCATCAAGTTCTGGTTTTGACTATAACAAAAAAAAAATTAAAAGAAATAGGTAAAACATAAAAACAAATATCCCAAAGTCATAAATCGTATACACTTTTTTTTATCCAAGACGTACTGAAGGACTTTGCAGTGTAGGTCAACAATCCAGCACATGGTCTAGCCCTGCATGGATTAGTGACTCAAGTCAAACCATTACGTTGGCGAGAGATTTAGGCCATCTGGATTATCAGGCGTACTGCGTGACCGCCATAACTCAATTGTTCCTGACATTTTGGGTACTTTCTTGGTAAACTATGTGGACCCTCTTAGGTACATAAGTCACCATGGTATTGGCCAAGAACCAGGTAGCTAGGATGTTCCTATGCACTCTTTGACCTATAACCCTTGCCAGAGTGCATTTCGTGCAAATTACCAGAGAAACGGTTCATTTTTTTTCGTATTCCACTGGATTTGGCTCATAATCCGCCAAAATCCGCGATAATTATTATGTTTGACATTATTGTTGTTATTTATTTTTGTTGGGCTCTGTGTCTCTCGTGTTGCTAATGGACCGCTGTGACTTTTGGTGCGAAATGGTTGAGAATCTTGCAGCGGTGTGGAGAGCTTATGTTTCGGATTAGGGTGAAATTAACTCCTGGCACTGACGTTGTTATGTACATTGATAAGCCAAATAAAGCCAGCCAAAATCAAAGCCAAAGCCAGCCAAATATTAATTGTGTAGCAGGATTAGGACAACACGGTATACTTTGTACGTCTACAAATTGACGTCAAACTTAAGCGAATGACTTGAAACAGAATGACTTGAAACAGAATGACTTGAAACAGAATGACAAGAATCAGAATGACTTGAACCAGAATGACTTGAAACGTTGTTTTGACTTGAAACGTTTGCTTTGACTTGAAACGTTGTTTTGACTTAAAACAGAATGACTTGAAATAACTGTTTTGACTTGAAACAAAATGGCATGAAACAGAATGATCTGAGACAGAATGACGGAATGATATGAAAAATGACTTGAAACAAAATGTCAGAAAAAATGACTTGAAACAAAATGTCAGAAAAAATTACTTGAAACAAAATGTCATAAAAAATGACTTGAAACAGAATGTCTTGAAACAGAATGATTTAGAAAAGAATAACTATAACAGATTGACCTGAAACGAATAACTATAACAGATTGACCTGAAACGAAATGACGTGAAACAGAATGACTGGAAACAGAATGACTTGAAAAAGAATGACTTAAAACAGAATGACTTAAAACAGAATGACAGAATGTCATGAAAAATGACTTGAAACAGAAAGTCATGAAAAATGACTTGAAACAAAATGTTATGAAATATCACTCCAAACAGATTGGCGTGAAACAGAATGATTTGAATCAGAATGGCATATTTAAATTTCTTCTTTTAATAGACAAACAGTTTTTAATTGACCCGTTCTAAAAATTGACATTCAAATTAAAATCCTGTTTTCGCATATACAAATATAGACGGCGAGGGAGACAGACTGGTCAATCATATGTTGTTGTTTTTTTTTGGCCTTTCGATATGTGAAGTTTAAAAATGCGTGTTTTTTTGTTGTTTTTTTTGTTTTCTTAAGTTTACAGAATCATTAACGACTATTGTGTTTTTTAAACAATCGAATTCGATAGCATATCAACCAATAAAATTACGAACTCAAACTGTCTTTTAGCCAAGTCGAAGTCTGTTTGTTTGTCTCCCTAAATTTCACTAAATTGAAAATCATTACGTCCTACCCCATACCTCTCGCTGGACCACCTGGGATGGTGTGGGACAGGGTTCGACCCCAAGAACATCGAGACGTGAATCCAGAGCTATGGCATCCCTTGTGTTAGTGACCCATTATCTCTGACTGTCTGGTAAAAAAAAGTCTGTACACATTATTTCTCCCACAACCGTTCTCGGATCAAGTTGAAAATTCCAACGACTATTTATTGTACTTAATAAAACATGAATCGATTAAAGAATTAATCGTCAGTCAATTAATTTTTGGTAATTAATTATTTTGTTTGAAATTTAAAAAGGGAAATGACGTCTACATTATTGAGAGATATAGTTGTAAGTGTGGATCTCTCTCCCTTATAGAAGCTTTGTTTTTTTTTTAAAAGGATAGTGTTTTTGCTTTGTTTTTTAATGTATTAAAAAGTAACTCTTCAATGACAGAGCGGGGTATCAAAGCAATGCTTATTGTCGGTTGAAAGACTTCTATAAAATAATTACATGGCGTAGTTTAATAAGGTCAGTTCGTGTTTCGCATATATTTATAGGACTAGCGAAACTTGCCCTTGTTGGGAACATCGTCAGAGAATGCTGACCATGTCCTTCAAAGCTGCATACTATATTAAAAGTCCCGAACAAGACTCTGGCCCCAAAACCCTCCTATAGAAAAAAAAAACTTTACGGAGAACTGCCTGATCTGGAAACCACCGCGCAGTTCATCTCAGCTATAGGATTACTGATCTGAACCCTTCAACATGAAAAATGTGAACGAAGAAGAAGAAAGAAAGATGTCAGCAGCCCCTGCCCCCTTGACATTGCCCTACCAACCTTGACACTCGCTTCTCAACGCCACCGCCCATCTTCATTGACTTCATAAACTGTCTTAATAAACTAGTCAAGTAACTGGCCACGTTTCAGGTATGTAGACTTATCTTTGTTCTCACACTTCCTGTATGGTTATAAACAAAATTAAAGCGATGACACAAAAATACAATGAAACAAAGAATGTTAACATTTTATTGGTTTGTTCCATAGATTTTATATGTCTGTTAATCTTTATCATCACTCCCTTTAGTTCGTTGTGACGTTTACCTGTTAAGACCCGGATGTGCCTGGAACATTTCGGCCATTAATTACATCAACTTTCGCGGTTTAAGTCGTATCTCTTATAGTTTTAAGATAACTCAAATAGTTTCAAGTCGTATCTCTTCTTGACGGAAGGTAGGCGACTTTTTTTTATTTTAATGTCGACTCGACTAATGTTGCACAATACATTATTTAACCGATGACCTCTTCAGACTAGATGTAGCAAGCATGTAGACTTATTTATGTAACAGAGGGAATGTGTAGGTGTTATATTTATTGAAATGGTGTCTTTTTAAAAATAGCTTAACTTTGGTTGAGACAAAATTTAGTTTTGCTCGTCTTAGGTCACAGCTTCTTTACACCTATGACATTTATTATATCATCTGTGACATCTACTATAACATCTATAACATCTATCAAAACATCAATTATATGTCTATGACATCTATTAGAACATCTATGACATCTTTGTGTTTGTGGTCACAAAACCATTGCTGTAACTTTTGCAAAAGCTCATTAGTGCCCCAGGTTAAGGGGTACCCTCATTCCCTTAAAACTAACGCTTTGAAGTCGGTTACATGCTATGGTACCATTTACTTTGCACACACTCAGAAAAAAAAAACGCGCCAGTCTAAATCAAACCCTGCTAATCAACCCAAATATTGGTTTAAAACTCAAAGGTAGATAAACTTTGAGCTTAACAGTGTTTGATTATAACGTCCTAAACATACACGTATCGTGAAGCTAACAAAAAGCAAAAAAATTGTCTCCAAATCTTCTTCTTAGTTCTCATTTATGTATTCGACAGTTCATTTATGTTTAGACAGTTCATTTATGTATTCGACAGTTCATTTATGTTTAGACAGTTCATTTATGTATTCGACAGTTCATTTATGTATTCGACAGTTCATTTATGTATTAGACAGTTCATTTATGTTTAGACAGTTCATTTATGTTTAGACAGTTCATTTATGTATTAGACAGTTCATTTATGTATTAGACAGTTCATTTATGTTTAGACAGTTCATTTATGTATTAGACAGTTCATTTATGTATTCGACAGTTCATTTATGTTTAGACAGTTCATTTATGTTTAGACAGTTCATTTATGTATTCGACAGTTCATTTATGTTTAGACAGTTCATTTATGTATTCGACAGTTCATTTATGTTTAGACAGTTCATTTATGTATTAGACAGTTCATTTATGTATTAGACAGTTCATTTATGTTTAGACAGTTCATTTATGTATTAGACAGTTCATTTATGTATTCGACAGTTCATTTATGTTTAGACAGTTCATTTATGTTTAGACAGTTCATTTATGTTTAGACAGTTCATTTATGTTTAGACAGTTCATTTATGTTTAGACAGTTCATTTATGTATTCAACAGTTCATGTATGTATTAGACAGTTCATTGATGTATTAGACAGTTCATTTATGTATTAGACAGTTCATTAATGTATTAGACAGTTTATTTATGTATTAAACAGTTCATTTATGTATTAGACAGCCCATTTATGAATTAGACAGTTCATTTATGTATTAGACAGTTCATTTATGTTATAGACTGTTCATTAATGTATTAGACAAATCATTTATGTATTAGACAGTTCATTAATGTATTAGACAGTTCATTTATGTATTAGACAGTTCATTTATGTATTAGACAGTTCATTTATGTATTAGACAGTTCATTTATGTATTAGACAGTTCATTATGTATTAGACAGTTCATTATGTATTAGACAGTTCATTTATGTATTAGACAGTTCATTTATGTATTAGACAGTTCATTTATGTATTAGACAGTTCATTTATGTATTAGACAGTTCATTTATGTATTAGACAGTTCAAACTAGTAGTTCTGAGATGAACTGCGCAACGGTTTCCAGATCTGGCAACTTTCCATATAGTTTGTATTCTATGGGGGTGCTTTGGGACCAGTGTCTTGTTCAGGCCTCTCGAGAGAGTATGCAGCTTTGAAGGAAATGGTTGGCAGTATCTGTTGATGCCCCACGAGGACGAATCTCACTAGAGCCTATTTAAAATTTCTTTCTAATTCCATGTCTCGTGTTTCCTCTGCAAGAAATAGAGGATAAAGTTCAGACAGGATCTCTAGTGGTGCCCCATACGTTCCATTTGCCCCATTCCGTTGCCATCACGGTCTCGAGATGGTCACTTGCCGACAGCAATATGACTTTGACCAGTCTACTTCTGACCACAGATAGCCCGGCCGCCCTTCTAACTCTCTCCGCCCTTGTCCGAGGACATTTAGAGTCTAGAGATAAGAAATAGCCCTACTCCACCAGGAGACCGCTTTTGGGGGAGATAAGTGAACTTTAGCGTCGTATCACAGACAGCAACTGACATTATTAGAGTATCAATCTAGTGTATCGTGCTTACAATAAAAGTGTATCAGTGTCTCAGATGAAATAAAACTTTAAAAAAAGAACACAAAAAAAAAACCACCACCGACAACCTAATTTCATCCAAAATATTGGAAAAAAATATAATTCTTTGTTTGTAGGGGAAAGAATAATTATTGCAGAATCTTCGCTTCGCAGATACACCCCAATGTGACCCCCCCCCCCCGGCCAATTTCATAATAGCTTCTACAACAGTCACCTCCCCTCCCGTCACACTGATTTCGTTTTGTTGCGATAAGGTGATAATCTTTTAATATGCTGTAATAAGCTTGGGTCTCGGTGCGCCTGTTCCTTGTATGTGTGGTAGTATATACAGTTGGTTCATACGGAGTTCACAAGTAACTCAATTCTATGTAGTAGTAGCCTACTTCAGTTCAATGAGATTTAATTTTGTTTTACATAAATGCTAATTAAGCTGTTGTTTTGTTTTCTTAAACACTGTGCTCCTTGTAAAATAATAGTGGAGCCTGGTTAATTAGCATAGGGGGCCTGGTTAAATAACAGTGGACGTCTTGTTAAATAGCGTAGGGTACCTGGTTAAATTACAGTAGACACTTGGTTAATTAGCATAGGGCGTCTGGTTAAATAACAGTGGACGCCTGATTAAATAGCATAGGGCGTCTGGTTAAATAACATCGGACGTCTGGTGAATTAACATAGATGGCTTCGACATCTCGTACCATAAATTTGAAAGCAGAGTGAACAAGGAATATTTTTCCAGAGTACGCTGAAGCTATTTATAAACGTTTCGCTCCGAAACTCAAGAATCTTTTTAAAACCATCGGTCCCCAGACTCGATTTAAAAAAGGGCTCATATCTGACCAAAAAGCTCGATCCAAACACTGACCAAGACAAACACCCTCGCAACCACCCTCACAAACACCCTCACAAACACACACCAGTACAAATCATCACCTCACCTTCACCTTTTCACCTATCCCTTAAGTCTTTTGGACCGTTGGGGCACCACGCCAGATCTGTTGACCGCATCTGCCCATTCCTCTCTGTCATTTGTCTTGGATAGAATCTTTCAATGACAGACCCGCCTATTCTTTTCCCATGACTTTGTCTGTTTCTGCATTCTCTTCTTTTTCTGGTAATGTTCCCTGAAGGAAGATCTCTGCGAGCCATAAGGACCTTGTCATATGGCCATAGAGTTTACGCTTACGTTTTGTTGACAGCTGCCGAAGCATTTACCCGCCTTTGTAATCCTTCTTAGCAATGGGAAGTGAATGTCTCATCTTCAACGAACAACAGTTTACGATGTGGCTTCAAGTCCAGCCAGGTTAAAAAGGCTTCCATCGAATCCACTGTGGTTATGTACTTTATCTTCCAAGGATTTAAAGGCGCTGGCGATTACACCCGAAAAGAAGATACCGAATAGTGTTGGGGCCAGAACACATCCTTGTTTCTGCAGGAATTTCAACTGCTCCGGCATCTTTCCAACATGTCAGCTTGTCAATGGCTGGTCTCAATTCCTTTACAGAAGGTGTTTCATCTAATTCATCCAAAACTGCAAGTGTGGAAAAAATATCTGGTAGAGTTTGCATAATGCTCTACCCATTGCTCCATTGGCAGAGCTCGATCACTGATGATCATGCCATATTTTGACTTGAGTGGTACACACTTGATGCTTTGAAGTCCAATGGCCTTTGTCCATTTCCCTGATGTTGTTACAGTAAGATTGGCAAAACTCTCTAAGCGTATCTGTGGAGATACTAAACTGATCATGGCTAACAAAATGCTAATGTACAATGCCTGTATAGTGAACACTATTCTCTATGATTACGAGAGCTAGTCAACATACTTGTACCAAGCGCATAAATTAAAGTTTTTACTGTGGCTCATAATGTGCATCTCCACGAGGGATCTTGTTTTTAATTTTAAAGTTTTGAAACTGGCCATACACACAGCATCTCTTTTGACCAGTACTCTATTTCTATCTTCTATAACAGGGGCCTCCACAAAAATTCTGCCCTGGGGCCTCCACATTCGGAAATCCGGCCCTGCTCCTATCATCAAATGCACACGAAGGACTTTTAATAGGACGATAGCACACGAAGCACTCTAAAATAATTGTATACGAGTTGTACAAAAGTAATAATAATTCAGAAGGTATTTTTTTTGTGTATTTATTCAATCTCCATTTTTATAACATAATTTCATCAAATAAACACTTTAAATTAGACCATCCTATTTCTTCTACGAAAATGTAAATTTCTTTTGGCATTCGCCGCTGATAATATTATTGTAACAATTGACAGTAACGTTGATGAATGTACAACAAATTGCTCAAATATTCGAAGAATTAAAAAAAATTTTTTTAAACAAAGCTTATATTAGGGAAGAGCTGCACATTTACAACCATATAGATCAGCAGTTCTCAACCTTTTAAGCTCGGCGACCCCTTTTTAACAATCCCTCACTCTGACGCGACCCCCCCTCCACACACACACACATACAGCAATAGGAGAATACACAATAACAATCCATATTTTCGATAGTCTTAGGCGACCCCTGGCAAATCGTTAATCGACCCCCAAGGGGGTCGCGACCCACAGGCTTAGAACCCCTGATATAGATCGAAGTACTTAAACATTAATTTCGACTTTTTTTTTATGTCAAGTGAATTTCATTAATTAACACTTATTAATTAATTAATTGATTTATTGATTAATTGATTCATGTTTTGTTAGGGACAATGAATAATTGCGCAAAGTTTCAACTTGATCCGAGAATTGGAAATGGGAGAAATGACGTGCACAAAATTATTACCAGACAGACAGACAGACAGACAGAGTTAGTTGATATAAGCTTTGTAAAAAAAACAAACTACAAGTATAAAGAGCAAGCGATATGAAAAAATGTGGTAGCGACATAATGAGACCTAAAGAAAAACTGGTCATGGCGCAATGTTTTCCAGAAAAAAAACTTAATTCTAAGTATTTAGCTGAACACTTATTTTTGGGATAGATTTATTTATTTATTTTTTTTTTAAATTAAGCCATATTAGAAATCAAGCAATTTTATCAAGTACTAGACATATGTTACCCGCGACCCGCGGGTCTTTATTTGCGCATTACTGTCGATATAGTCACTGAGAGTGTTTTGTAGTACGCAAACCGTAGATGTGTCTACATAATGAAAATGTTAAATTAAGTTTATAAGATTATTATTCGTTTTAAATTAGGTATAATTTATAATGCATACTAATTAGCTTTTTCTCTTTAAAAAAACTGCTTGCATAACTGATTTTAAAAATTAGATTTTTCGATTTCAGGGGGAAAAAAAGTAGCCGTTGCATCAGAACTTAGAATGATCTAAAATATTTTGATGTCGGATTTTCAATATCTTTTCTAGTTTTACAAAAATCTAAACGGGACGGACAGACAGACGGACAGACATTTCGCACAAAACTAATAGCGTCTTTTCCCCTTTCGGGGGCCGCTAAAAATTGGCTTTTATAGAGTTCATTCTGTGTTGCGCATGCGTGACCTTTTTTCATGAATGAATATAGGCCTATCTCAACACGGCTACGCAGATTTATTTAGCGAACAGCGAACGAATGTATTAAAAATGCTTCAGAAAAACAAATTTGAATGTTAATTTGATTAAAATATGAAATGAATGGACACTAATTAGTATGTTTATGTGTTAAAGCATAAAAACTATCTTTGCGAAAAGAAGTTTTATCATCTTAGAATTCAATAAGAGTTTTAGACCTAGGCCTAGGAATAGACTCAGTAGAGAGATGTGTTAATCCCTGTTAATGTGTAACCATTTGGTAATGTCTAATGAAAGGATGTTCGCCAGACATTACCCGCGGCCTTCGCTGCGAAAATAAAATTAGGTTTGCGAAAATGGGATTACCCGAAGCCGATACATTCATATCTATTAAAAACGAAAAGAGCGATAGCTTTGTTAAATGAATGGGATTAAAAGTGAACAATTAAACGAAATAATTTTTAGTACGCGATTCATGAATGAATATAGATCTAGGCCTATCTCAACTCGGCTTCGCAGCTTTCGTAAACGAATGTAGCTTGAGAAAACCAAATTTGAATGTTTATTTGATCAAAATATGAAATGAATGGACTTTAATTAGTATGTTCATGTGTTAAAGTATAAAACTATCTGTGCGAAGTTTTATCCTCTTAGAGTTGAATTGGAGTTTTAGATCTAGGGATGGGATTATAAAGTAAACAATTAAACGAATTAATTGTTAGTACTCGATTCATTTACGGTATTGTCTAATGAAAGAATGTTCGTCAGGAAATCTGTAGTCACAGATATAAGGAACTAATTGTATGTAAAAAATGCTTTTGATAACACAAATTTAAAGGTTATTTTTATTATATAATGAAATCAATGGACATACTTGTGTATTTTCATGTGTCATAGTATATACTGCGCAAAGTGTATTTCTTATTAGAGTCGAGGGACTATATCCTTTCGAGCTGGTTCAGCTAGGCAACATGGTAGACATGGCCTAGTTCGCATGAATTTGTAGCGAGTGCGGTAATAGTATGTATAGAGGGAGTGGGGGTAAATTGGTTTGGAGATGTAGGATTGAGGGGAGTCTTTATGTTTTATGTATGCTATGAAGTCAGTAAAGTATGCTATGTTATGTAGTCAAGGATATGTCATGTCTGAGTATGTATGTATGGATTGTAGCGTATGTATGATGTCTGTATATGTAAGTCATGTATGTCATGTATGTATCTTAATGTCTGTCATACTGTATGTCATGACATAGAAGTACAGTATCATACAGTACATACAGTACAGACATGACAGTACAGTACAGTATGTCATACAGTAAGATACAGTACTGTACAGTAGCTATGTACAGTACAGTACAGTACATAGCATGTCATGACATAGCTATGTACTGTACAGTACAGTACTGTAAGTACTGTACAGTATGCATACAGTACATACAGTACAGTACAGTAAGACATGAATGACATGTATACAGTACTGTACATACAGTACAGTACATAGCTAAGTACTGTACAGTACAGTACAGTACATAGTATGACTGTACAGTACAGTACAGTACATACAGTACAGTAAGTATGTAGCATACAGTACGATGACATGTACTGTATGTCATGAGCATGTCATGACTAGTACAGTACTGTATGTCATGACAGTACAGTACTGTACTGTATGTACAGTACTGTACTGTACAGTACAGTACTGTACTGTACTATACATGACATGTCATGACTGTATGATGTATGACAGTACTGTAATGTATGACATGACAGTACAGTATCGATACATGACATGTATGTATGTACTGTACATACTGTACTGTATGTCAGTAGCTATGACATGACATGTATGTAAGTACAGTACAGTACTGTATAATCAGTACAGTACAGTACTGTACAGTACATACAGTACAGTACAGTACAGTACAGTACTGTACTGTACTGTACTGTACAGTAACAGTACAGTACAGTCAGTACAGTACATACTGTATCATACTGTACAGTCATAGCTATGACATACAGTACAGTACTGTACAGTATACATGACTACATGACATGACTATGTATGTCATGTATGTCATGTCAGTACTGTAAGTATGTCATACAGTACTGTATGACATGTAAGTACAGTACTGTATGTATGTATGTATGTAAGTATGTATAGTATGTATGTATGTATGTATGTATGTAATGTATAATGTCATGTATGTATGTATGTATGTATGTAATGTATGTATGTATGTATGTATGTACTGTACTGTACTGTAAGTATGTATGAATGTAAGTATGTACTGTACTGTACTGTATGTATGACTGTACTGTACTGTATGTATGTATGTATGTATGTACTGTATGTATGTCTGTATAGCTATGTATGTATGTCATGTCATGTATGTATCGTATGACATGTCTGTATGTACATGAATGTATGTATGTATGACTATGAATGTATGTCTGTATGTACTGTATGTATGCTAATGTATGTATGATATGTAAGTATGTATGTATGTATGTACTGTATGTATGTAATGTATGTAAGTAAGTACTGTACTGTACTGTACTGTATGTCATGATCATGTATGTATGTATGTACTGATGTATCGTATGTATGTCATATATACATATACTGTAAGTATGTACTGTATGTATGTCATGTCATGTCATGTATGTCATGTATGTATGTCTGTACAGTACTGTACTGTACTGTACTGTACTTAGTATGTCTGTACATGACATGACAGTACAGTACATTATGTCATAAAGTACATTCAGTATCAGTACTGTCATTCATAGTCATACTACACATAACATACATACAGTCTTACATTCTTACTTACATACATTCATACATTACATACATTACATACATACATACATATCATACATACATACTTACATACCTATACATACATACATATCATACATACATACATACTACATACATACATACATACATACTTACATACATACATACATACATACTTACATCATACATACATACATACATTACATAAATACATACATACATACATACATACATACATACATACATATCATACATACATTCATACATACATTACTTTCATACATACATACATACATACATACATACATACATACATACATACATACATACATACATACATACATACATACATACATACATACATACTTACATACATACATACATACATACATACATACATACACATACATACATACATACATACATACATACATACATACATACATACATACATACATACATACATACATACATACATACATACATACATACATTACATACCATACATACATACATACATACATACACTACATACATACCATACATACATACATCTACATACATACATACATACATAACATACATACATACATACATACATACATACATACATACATACATACATACATACATACATACATACATACATACATTACATACATACATACATACATACATACATACATACATACCATTACATACATACATACATACATACAATACTACATACATACATACATACATACATACATACATACATACATACATACATACATACTACATACATACATACATTACATAATACATACATACATACATACATACATACATACATACATACATACATACATACATACATACAACATACAACATACATACATACATACATACATACATACATACATACATACATACATACATACATACATACATACATACATACATACATACATACATACATACATACATAACATACATACATACATACATACATACATACATACATACATACATACATACAACATACATACATACATACATACATACACATACATACATACATACATACATACATACATACATAATACATACATAGCATACATACATACATACATACATACATACATACATACATACAAACCTACATACATACATAACATAT